>JAQJVL010000376.1:0-278782 GCA_035578905.1 Stictocephala bisonia
AACCCAGAAAAAATTAAAAATTCCTGACGAGAAAATTCTTACCTGTTTGCACAATTGAAGTTTATATTTTACTGAAGCTGTAATGTTTAGTTTAGATATTATCTAATTAAATATAAAATTGACGATTAAATTCAATATAAAAATTGTTGTATACATTTTTGTGGTACATACTATGCTTTCCTCACAAATAATCGGTAAAGTTGATTTTTTTTTCGAAAACATACGCTTTTTTGGGATAGTTCCTCTTATTTAAGCAATATTAAAATAAGCTAAGAACTTAAAACCACCCGTGATTGTCTATCGTAGACCCCATGATCAACTGTTGTTGCCTACCGTGATTAACTTAGGTAGCCATGATCCACTTGGACAGCTCCAGTGATCAAATTAAGTAGCCCACTATGATCATCTAGGGTAACCCCTCCCCCTCCGTGATTAACTTGGGTAGCCCCTTTTGATTAATATGCTTAGCTCCCTTTCTCTTATTCGAATTGGGTAGCTCACGTGATTAACTTGGGTAGCAGCTAACACACTATCTTAAATAGCCCCATGAAATTAAGTTGGGAGGTTCACTATGATAATCATCTTGGATAGTCACCCGCGATCTTCTTGCGAAGTCCCCGTGATCTATGTAGGTAGCCCACGTAATCAACGCAGCTAGGAACATAAAGCCTTACACACTGTCTACCTTTACAATTTTGTTACGAAAACTGCTATAAAATTTTATTTATAACTTTTCATAACCTAGAAAAAATTCAAAATGGCTGACGTGAAAACGCTGACTAGCTCCCAGAGTTGAAGTATTTGTTTTACTGTGGCTGTAATATTTAGTTTATACAACATCTAATGAAATATTCAAACTGACAATTAAATAGTGTACAAAAAGTGTCGTATACATTTTTGTGGTATGTACTAGTTTTCTCACAAAAGGTCAGTAAAGTTGAGATGTTTTTGAAAACATGTGATTTTTTTGTAGTTCCTCAAATGTCAGCATGATTAAAAGAAGCTAGAGCTTAAAACCTCAAACATTATTTACCATTTCCTTTATACTAAAAAATTGCTATAAATTTAAAGTTTGCTCTTTTCATAGTCCAAATAAAATTCAAAATGCCTGAAGAGAAAACGCATACCTGTTTGCACAGTTGTAGTTTTTATTTTACTGAAGCTGTGATGTTTAGTTTAGATAGCATTTAATGAAATATAAAATTGACAATCAAATTCACTACAAAAAGTGTCAGATATATTTTTCTGGTACATACTATAGTTTACTCACAAATAGTCGGTAAAGTTGATTTTTTTGCAAAAATGTGATTTTTTGGAATAGTTCCTCCCATTTAAGCAAGCTTAATTTAAGCTAGGAACTTAAAACCACCTGTGATTATCTTTCATAGTCCCCGTGATCAACTGTTGTTGCCTACCGTGATTAACTTAGGTAGCCAACAAGTATTATCAGCTTGGACAGCTCCAGTGATCTACTTAAGTATTGCACTACGATCATCTTGAGTAACCCCTCCAGCTCCGTGGTAAACTTGAGAATAATGCGTCTTATCACTCTCGAAAGAATGAAAAGTTTCCTACGATGAAGTGGAAGAAATTAGACATTCAAAATTACCTTACGGAAAAGAATGTACACTGGGATCTCACCGAAATAAAAGCTGAGTTGATTCAAAAAGCAGAACCTTTCCGACCACATGCTGCAAAGTACGTTGTGGATGAAATGGCTGCCAACGCTGGACACAATATTTTGAGACTGCCGCCATACCATTGCGATCTCAATCCAATTGAGTTGGCGTGGGCCCAGATAAAAAACAACGTACGACAGATAGTGGTATTGACCCACCCAACCGCCCATACACGTACAGTGGTATTGACCCACCCACCCGCCCATACACGTACAGTGATATTGATCTACCCACCCGCCCATACAAGAACAGAGGAATAACCCACCCACCCGCCCACACACGTTCAGTGGCATTGACTCACCCAATCGCCCATTCACGTACAGTGGTATTGCACTACATATTCGAGTGTCATACAATATTCGAGATGTGGAAGCTCTGCTAAATGAAAACATCAACAGCGTGACTGCAGACGACTGGAGGAAATTCATAGAGCACGTGAAGAAAATTGAAGACCATCTGTGGCAGACAGACAGAGGCGGCTCGCCCATTAGGCGAAATAGGCGGCCGCCTAAACTCAATTCCACGTTCACCGTGCAGTACAGATTTTACGGGAAATGGTCAACTACTACCTGTACTGTAAATATAAAGTTTTTTGTTATGTGGGTTGCGTCAACTGTCCTCGCGACCCGCGTGAAGGCGCCAAAGTAGATATTACTACTTTCTGCTTTCTGTAGGCTACGTAACAATAAACATGGTCATATGATGTGTGTTTCAGTTATCTGTGATGCTTTTTATCACTGTGGAGGCTTTTTATCACTTTTTAACGCTGTGGAGGCTGGTTAGGGAAAATGGATTTTGCTTTGAAAAGCGCAGAAGACAGTCTTTATTGTTAGAAAGAGACGATTTAATTGTTTGGCGCCATTCATACTTAAGATCAATGAGGCAGTTTAGGAAACAAAAGAGAAATATTGTGTTTATGGACGAAACATGGGTAAATGTTGGGCAAGCGACCTCAAAAATATGGAGAGATACAACTATTAAAACACCGAAGGATGCTTTCTTAGCTGGACTGACGACGGGGTTAAAAGACCCAACTCAACGAGGGCCCCGTTTTGTTATTGTGCATGCAGGAGGAGAAAGTGGCTTTGTTGAAGGAGCGCAGCTTATATTTTTAGCAAAAAAAGGAGCAGCCGATTTCCACGCTGAAATGGATGGAGAAACATATGAAAAATGGTTTGAAGAACAATTAGTCCCTAATGTTCCTCCCGGTACTGTTGTTGTTATTGACAACGCATCGTACCATAGCCGTAAAGTGGAAAAAATACCAAATACAAAAACTAAAAAAGAAGACATAAAGAATTGGTTAATAGCTAAACAAGTAGCTTTTCCACCGGACATCTTGAAGAAAGAACTGCTCGCTGAGGTGCAAAAAATTAAGCATCTTTTTAATCTTAACGTTGTCGACGAGATAGCTAAGACCCATAAACTCGAAGTTCTGAGACTCCCTCCTTATCATTGCGAGTTAAATCCTATAGAATTAGTGTGGAGCCAAGTTAAAAGGCATGTGGCTGTTAATAACAAAACGTATAATGTCAAGCTAATGGAGCCATTAATTGAAAACGCCTTTAAGGCCGTCACAAAAGAGCAATGGAACAACTACTGCAATCACGTGGACAAAATTGAAAAAGAAATGTGGAAGATTGATAATTTGCAGGATGACGTGGAACCTTTAATTATTCAACTCTCGGGGTCTTCGACAAACTTGTCCAGTGAGGGAGAAGATAGCTCAACTACGTCACACGTCAGCGTTGAATCTGGAGTTGCTTTGCTACAGTAAATCAAGGAAGGCAATCAACGTGAGTAAAGTTATAAAAATAAAATAGGAATATCATGACATCATAATTGTAGCCTATGGCCTATATGAATAAATATATTTGGTGTTTAATATACATATTTTTACTTATCTATAACTGCGTTAATTATCATTCCAAATTTATTACTTTCACATGACTGAATCTTATTTAACTTACATTGTTTAAGTGTTAAAGAATTGCTCTCTGAACTCTTTTTATCTATGAATAAAAGTAAGTTTAAGACAAAACTAAATAAAATATAGGCCCAACCGAAGTAAAATAATTAATTCGGTGTATAAAGGAGCGTTGCGCGAGAGTTGATGTTTTTTGGACGGCTAGTAACGACGAGACTGCCATTTGGATAACATGGCGTATGGGCGCTCCGTACTGCACGGTGAACGTGGAATTGAGTATAGGGCCCCGCGCAGCGAGGGCCCCGCGGCCCGCACTAGAGGGAGTATCCGCAATGGGACGGGTTGACGAAGATTTTTTTAAATTTTCAAGGACCAAGAATATCTCACAACATACACATACACTTTACTTAATTTTTCCTAAACTCGTAAAACAAATCACAAAGCTTTGTTAACACGGACTTTGTGGTTTAAAATATTATAGTTCATTATCAATGGATGCTTTATATTCTCCGTAGCGCCCGAGCGCCTGCAATCAGTCGCCAGGACAAATGAACGCTCATCACAGTTGGACAGACTTTAGCAGTGGCAGACGAGTCACTAAATATTGGAGATGTGGACGATAACTGACACAACACTGAGCCCGTCAGTGCTACTGGAAATAAATGTTCAGTTCTGCTATTGAATACGAATACTTTTGTGCACCAAATTTGAGATTATATTTACATTTCTTTAAACACTAAGTCACATCCATAATACTATTGATGTGAATATTTTGCGTTTTATTTGTGTGTGTATTTTGTTTGTTTATCATTAATTACCGGTTTCGTTGCAGATTACGTTTGTGTTCTGTTTTAATGATTACGATTGCGAAATGATTCACCATGTTTTCGGGAGGAAATAATAAAAGGGAGGGAGGCTTTGGAAGAAAGAGTGAAAGTGGCAGCGTTAAAAGACAAAAGATAAAGGCGAAAGAGGAGTTTACACAAAAGATAAGTGGTTCTTTAGAAAAGCATGCCCTAAGCACTAAAAATAAAAATAGTGCAGCCTCTGCAACTAATAGGATATATAATATGCAACAATATAGGAGAATATCTAGGAGCTAAATCTCATAGTGACAGTGAAGACCATGCGTCTAATAAGAATACTCAATCAAATAATTTTATGTTTGCAGCTAATACATCAGACTTTAACTGTACTGCAGGTAGGCCTAATAGTTTAAACTCAAGTTTTAAGCCTATTAATGAATTAAGTTGTACAAGAGATTCGTCAAATGAAAATTCTCTGTATAGTTATGAAAAGAGTAACATTCATATAGTACTGAAATTGACACGCCTATTAGTCCTATTTTTAGTAATATAGATAATTTTCAGACAATTGAAAATTAAGCAAGTTGTAGTAAAGAGAGGCCTATTATTAATAATACCAACTCACTGACTTTTGATACCTATAGGCCAACTGATTCTATCATGTGTGACCCTGACCCGAATGTGTGGTCACTTCTAATTAATGACGAGCAAAGACTAATTATACGAAAAGGGCCAGTGAGAGAGAATAGTGACACTAAATATCCAGTGGACCATAACAAAAGACATTTTTCAACAACGCGTTACACAAGAATTTTAAGTAATGGTGAGAAACAGAACTGGCGCTGGCTTGTTGACTAAGTAAAAGCCGACAAAGTATTCTCTTTCCCATGCAAACTTTTTCCTCCTCAAACAATGCATTTACCTATTTTGGTTGTAATGACTGGAAAAACATAAGTAAATATACCAAATCGCATGAGGGAAATCTTAAACACCTTGATAACGTTTTAAAATGGGTTGAGTTAGAAAAAAGATTAAAAATTAACCAAACTTGGATTCAAAGTTACAAAACCATTTACAATCTGAAAGGCCAACGATGGAAAGATATTTTAGAAAGACTATTGTCTATAATTGAGGATTTAGCTACCCACAACTTGCCATTTCGGGTCATAGGGAGGACTTACTTACAGAAAACAGTGGCAATTTTTTGGATTTGGTAAAGTTTACTGCTAAGTTTGATCCAGTTATGAGAGGTCATTTGGAACGTATAACAGATAACAGACTAAATAATCACTACCTAGGAAAAAATCTACAGAATGAGCTTATAGATTTGATGGCCAGAAAAGTAAAACAGGAAATCATAGAAAGGGTAAAACAAGCTAGGTATTACTCAATTATACAGTAATTTAATGCAGAGAGATGTCAGTCGTGTATAATAAAAGTGGCGTGCAGGCACGAATACTTGAGATGAACCCTTTAGTCTTTTTCACCCTGTGTGGTTGCCACTGGAACCTCCTTCTTGGTGATGCTGCAGCATCGTACACCTCAGCTAAACTCTTTTATGGAATTTTACAACTCTTTTGTGGTTGTACACACTTCAGCTTCTTAGGTGAGATGGGCAGTACCACAGAATATAGACAGATACAGAAGCCCCACGGTATAGGAAATAATGAAACGGGCAGTTTGTGGTATTTCTCAAAATGAAGGCGTTGAAACGGTCGCTAACTGGCGCGGCGTTGCCAGATCATAGTGCGGGATTCCCGTTCTCCCACAGTGGACGGAGGAATACAGAATGGACAGACAGAACTCCAACCGACAGTCAGACAGGGCACTGAGGGTAAGGCCCGGAATACCCCCGCTTACGTTCACTGAGTTGCATTTACTCCGCGTATTTTGACCCTATACATCCTCTTGTTTGAATTTTAGCCAAATTCTTCTAGTACATAAGTTATACGTTAAGCAAATGAAACCTATTTTATGCACTTCTAAATAAAGGGGATTGTTTAATTGTATTCTTAATTAACAAGTTTATGAAACATTTATGATAATTTATCAAATTAAATTATGAAACAATTAATTGTTTAAGGAAGATCAAATAACGATGGATGATAAGAAAACCAAGATTTTTATTCTGCAGTTAGCTTGGGCATTGTCAGTGATATTACACCACGAGGAACTATAAAATATAACATATAATTTAGACATACATACTATACAGAATTTATTACCACAATTTCTCAATACATCCCTCTCATAAGCTCATTATTTTTATTCATTTTTATTAGGTCTTACTATTTTTAAATCTTTCAATTTGCCAAATTGATTGATTTGTTTACTTATTTTATACGTACTGGATATCATCAATGTTTATAGATACTATAGTATATACTGTACCTGAGCAGATACAGAGACAAGCAAATTGTACTCGTATTAATGGCACATGCTCATAAGGATCCTTGAAACATATAATTAGAGGTTATACTTTTAACTATCGATACATTTATGAACTATTTACATTAATAAACATTTGATTAAACCCAAAAACAAAACATAAATTGTTACATAAATACGCCCTAAAAGTGTTATACAATACAAAATAAATACTGTAAACACATAGTAAACATATAGACTATTTTAAAAATTATATCTTATCACCAACATTTCTCATATCTCGATATTTCATAACCACATTATTTTTATTCATCTTACTCAAACCTCTATTTTCTACGTCCCTTTTCACATTTTTAAACCTTTCAATTTGGCCAATTTAATATTGCGCTTATTACTGCTTGTAGATACTTTAAAGTGGACAGATTAAGAGACAAAAAAGAAATATTGGTGACTTTTTATATATTAAAAGATAAAAGTTAAAAGACTGATTTATATCCAAGTCTTTAGAACAGATAAAAGTCTTAAACACAATTACTAATAGAAATTAAATTATCAAATTATGTATGGAAAAATAACCATACAAATTAGTTACTTCACAAGACAAAAGATTAAATTTGTTTGTCATGACATTCAAATGACCGCTACTCTGTAAAGGATAATCCTTTCCAATTCCAGTTTGGACAGTTAATTCTCTTAAATAGACCTTTCATTCAATACCAAACTTGGCTTAGATTTAAGATGTTCGTTCAACTCCTCACGGGCCGTACCAGTGAAAGGATGAAAAGTCACTAATGGTATGAAAAAGTAGGTTTTTGTGACAAAGATGATGTGCAAGATTTCACTTTTATACGTTAAGTCATATAAAAGCTGTGACAGCGTTTCTATATTTTTTTTCACCTTGTGTGCACGCTATGTACATGTTGCCGACGTTTCAAGTGCATTGCAGTTTCATCTTCAGGGCAACACACTCTGTTACTAGATCCACAGAGCACAGAATATAGACAGATATCTGTCTATATTCTGTGCACAGAGTATATGTAATGTACCTGGTGATGAGTATGTCGCCCTGAAGATGAGAGCTGCAATGCACTCGAAACGTCGGCAACATCTAATTAGTGTACATAGCAATCAGACACGGTCCTACCCGGACTATGATAATGTAAATAGTTTGGTCTAACGGGGTTCACTATCGGAAAGTATGAAAGCGAGCTGTGTCTTGTGTTGGAGGAAGTGAAGATAAATTAAATGTACTTTTTGTCACTGCCTTGGCGAATTGTTTGTATCTTAGGCTGTCAAGAGAATTATCATCTTCATTACCACCGTATAAAGAGATAAAAAAACGTTCACCAATTACAGTGAGCAAAGCAGGGTCAACTCTCTTGTTGAGAAACAAAGCCGTTCCACTTGCAAACTCCATAAGCTTTATAACTTTATAAACTTTATAAACTTCAGGTTAAGTGGAAGAAAGGACTGATAAGTCCTAACTTCGCCTGAAAATAAAGACGTTTTTCATTTCATTTCATTTCATTACTTTATAAGCTCCATAGTACTTGTTTTTGTACTCTCATTACGTACAACACAAACCCGCGATTGTCGGTTTGTACGCGCATTACTTGGATCCTGAACCGCTTTGGCACAGATGAAGCAATTGTTCACAAAATCAAAGTCTGGCTCTGGAGCTTCTGAAACTGAAGATAAACTACTGGAGCTGCTGCTGCGACGACGAACAACATTATCAGTTCGATTGTCCATGTAATAACAATAACACGCAATATGTACAGTAACTTCCGAAACAGTTCGTAAAAATTGTTCATTAACCTCATCATTTTTTGCTACAGCTCGGTCTAGTAAAGTTTTTACACCTTTTGCCTTCACAGTTCTTATTTTATTTTCACCTAAATGTTTTTTACAAATAAAACAATCACTCATGATGGAATAATAGAAAAAGCTCGCTTAAAAAGTCTAAATGCTAATAAAAAAAGAATAGTTTTCACTGCAGTTAAAATCGAGTCTAAAATCATTCGAAATCGTCTTCACAATTAAAAACAGAATAAAATACATCCGCACGTAGAGAAATATGTAGCACAACTAAAAGATATAAGTTGAACGACAACTTCAACACAATATTCTCAGCTATTCGTACAGTAAGAGAGGTTAGAAATAATGATAATAATAATAGCAGCTGTTCTTTTGTTCCCTAATGGTCGCTTGGGTATTTTCTACCTGGACAGCATTCTCGGTAACGGCCGTCACATTTAAAATTATTTTAAAAATCAATAATTGTAAAATTCTGTAATGGAGTGGAAAAGAGTCAATAATTAATTATTAATAACATTGCAAAATTACTAATTAAAAGAATTATAATGACAAAATAAAAAAAATAAATAAATAACTGATGACACATTATTAGTACCCATGTATAAAATATGTATAGTTAAGAGTACTGAAAAATAGTTCTCACTTCGGAGCGCTGTAAAACCTTAGCTATTGACTAAATCAAAAAATGTTGCTTATAAAAGTTGTTCCTTAAAAAACGATCTACAAAAATGGTCTGATATCGTTTTTTCGTAAAATGATAAAAAAAAGTAATATAGAAAAAATATAAATTTTTTTCTCAAATTTCTGAACATTTTCACTTATAACTTTTTTATTTATAGTTTTACGACAAAAAGTTACTGAACCAAAGTTATAGAAAATTTAATTAGCAACAAAAAACGTTAACAAATGTTTTTTATCAGATAAATAGTTTAAGAGATATATCGTAAAAACCGTTTCAACCCCTATTTTCAAGATGGCGGCCGTGGGACAAGGGTGGCGACCCCACAAACTTGATTTTAGCTTTACACTTACCCCCCCTACACATCAAAAAAATAAAATTGCGTCCTCTAAAAAATGCAAGGTGAGGCCTAAAAAATGTAACATTTCAATGGACTAGAAAGAATTCGAGCATTTTTGCTTCTTCTACCAATATTAGATTTTTTAGGATGCATGTCATAAAAAGTAAACTGCAAAACAAATAATTATTTATTTTTTATTTTCACATTTCACCACATGTTTTAATTACCGAGGAAAAAAGGTTAACACCATATACAGATCACCTGATCAAGTAAAAGTAGTGTGTGCTACACTCTCAAGGTGAAATGTAGAACTGCAATAAATCAAAACATATACAGTACTGTTGTTGCGAGAACTTCAATCTTCTTATGGCATGTGAAACTACATTAAACCACACAGTCATATGTTTTTTGTAAACAATTCAGATTCTCCATTTGAATAACATGGGATCTTTAGGAGCCCGTGGGGCGGGACCCTGTGGACGGATCTACATCAAACTTCACAGAAACCATCTCGGGAGTATACAGGACAACATCCTAAAGTTTCATGGTGATCGGTTGGATGGTTTGGCAGCGCATAAACTTCAAACATATATATATATATATATATATATATATATATATATATATATATATATATATATATATATACAAACATCCTCTTTTATAAATATAGATTCATATTGCATTTCTAATGTGCGAGCTAATTACAATAGTAAGGTCATATTTTGAGTAGAAATGATATGTAAAATCAGCAGTGACTGAGACGTACTGCGTCCGGTCATCACTTTACTGTGGTTCATCAATAATGTGATAATAAATTCACCTGTTCGGATGAGTTCAAGAATCAAGTATTGTTTAATCCATTGACAAACAAACAATACATTTAAATAGGACAGGTCATGAAATATAATATAAGCTACGTTACATGCATATTATAAATATATTAGGCAGCTTAAGGCAGTTGCACTTTGTCAAATTTGCTTAGTAATTACTCTAAAATAAATTAATTTTGTATAGATATTTAAATTAATCTATAACAAAAACTAAATGACCAGTACAAAAATGTACTTAATTCAAAAGGTTATGTGTAGGCTAAGTGAGACTCTAGAAACTCGGTGATGGAATAGTGCGGATTATTGAGTAGATTATAGTAGTAGATTCTATTATAGTGGTAGAGCCTATTAAAAAATGTTGAATAGAAATTGAAATTTACGAAGAATACTATTAGAGTTATGAAACATCGTTTTTATAAATCTAAGTAAATACAGTGATTTTAAATTGATTTCTATTTATAATAGTCTACTGGTGTGAAGCAACAGTAAGTGCCGGAAAAGTCAGTGGGGCATAGCGGCTAGCATCGCCCTTAAAACCAAGTTTGTAGGAACATTTCCTATCAGTGTTTCTCATGAGAGCTCTGGAACTGGCAGCCAAACATTTTTCAATTTATTTGATATTAATTGTGGTTTCGTTAGATTTTTTGGTGTTAAAATAATTTTTCAGAATACACTATTTATTCCAGTTTACTGTGTACTGTAATACAGTGATTCTAGACAATGATCCAAATGTTACGGCTGGGTTGGCTTGTCCTTTTAATATAAAACGTTCATTAGAGAAGCCTTTTAACACAAATACTTTTGCAAATATATTTAATCAAAGCCGGATTAAGGCCCATTGAGTCCCAAAACATGAAAGGTCATGAGGCCCCACTCATTACACCCTCCTCAACCCATAGTATATTCACCGTATTGCTAAACTAAACCACCGTTTTTATTTATGTAATGTCAGTGTAGAGACAATGTATAAGTTAAAATATTACATTATATATATATATATATATATATATATATATATATATATATATATATATATATATATATATATATAAAGTGGTAGGGGTAATTTTAGTACCGATCGGATCGCTCCCTGATTTTATTTTCTTCGTAAGTTTGGTAGTACAGCCCGAACAGCTGACTAGAGTGACGCATTCAGCTGCTGTTCCGTCCGCCAGCGTTTGTTGCTGTCCTGGTATCCGCGTAAATCTAGTTTGGCGCGCTTTACAGCTCCTGTTTTTCTAGCTATGTGTCATCAGTCTGCTTTTATAATGACGGAGTCTGCGCCACTCTGATAAGGGCATTCCGCCTTTATTGTTTTCTAGTGATCAAAATGAACCTCGAATTATCAGTAATTAGTACCTTGGGGTTGTAACTTATATCGCAGTGCAATTTCAATGACCTACTATCTATATTTACTTAGAAAAATTATATATACGGTTCCTTATAAACAACAAATTTATCGGATTGAAAACTTACTAATAACCTCTTATCGGATAATACTTACTCTAACAGGGCAAAAAATTGACAAACATTTTATCCACAACATCCCTATTGGAAATGAAACCATCCGATAAGATATGTCCAAACATATTGCTCATAAAATATCCTATTACATAACAACATTTCCGATAACCTAAGTATAGACAAATTATGGACAAAAATAATGTCCTTAAATTGTCCCATTAGAAATTATCTTCTCCGATTAACAATATTATTAATTAGTAACCCAACTTTGAAAATTCATAACATTTTACATAATCGTTATGTTTTGCCAATAGACATTCTAATCAACAAATACCTATCGGTGTTTTTAAGTATCTAAATTGATATACAGTACAACCAATTATTTTAAATATCTATAATAACAATATACTATTTATTTACTGTTTATTTTGCATAACATAAGCGTAATTTGGCATCTTATGGTATTCGTAAATAATTATATTGACCCTATTGGATCGGCAATATTAGTTGCCATAGCAACGCAAATCTATACCCTAACTCTGTGTGAAATATATTCTCCTGGTAGCCAGTTTCTTCTTTGTTGACATACTACAACTTATTGCCGTAAGAGTGCGATATAAAACTGCCTACAGTTTCTTCTTTGTTGACATACTACAACTTATTGCCGTAAGAGTGCGATATAAAGCTGCCTACAGTTTCTTCTTTGTTGACATACTACAACTTATTGCCGTAAGAGTGCGATATAAAGCTGCCTACAGTTTCTTCTTTGTTGACATACTACAACTTATTGCCGTAAGAGTGCGATATAAAGCTGCCTACAGTTTCTTCTTTGTTGACATACTACAACTTATTGCCGTAAGAGTGCGATATAAAGCTGCCTACAGTTTCTTCTTTGTTGACATACTACAACTTATTGCCGTAAGAGTGCGATATAAAGCTGCCTACAGTTTCTTCTTTGTTGACATACTACAACTTATTGCCGTAAGAGTGCGATATAAAGCTGCCTACAGTTTCTTCTTTGTTGACATACTACAACTTATTGCCGTAAGAGTGCGATATAAAGCTGCCTACAGTTTCTTCTTTGTTGACATACTACAACTTATTGCCGTAAGAGTGCGATATAAAGCTGCCTACATTTTCTTCTTTGTTGACATACTACAACTTATTGCCGTAAGAGTGCGATATAAAGCTGCCTATAGTTTCTTCTTTGTTGACACACTACAACTTATTGCCGTAAGAGTGCGATATAAAGCTGCCTACATTTTCTTCTTTGTTGACATACTACAACTTATTGCCGTAAGAGTGCGATATAAAGCTGCCTACAGGTTCTTCTTTGTTGACATACTACAACTTATTGCCGTAAGAGTGCGATATAAAGCTGCCTACAGTTTCTTCTTTGTTGACATACTACAACTTATTGCCGTAAGAGTGCGATATAAAGCTGCCTACAGTTTCTTATTTGTTGAAATACTACAACTTATTGCCGTAAGAGTGCGGTATAAAGCTGCCTACAGTTTCTTCTTTGTTGACATACTACAACTTATTGCCGTAAGAGTGCGGTATAAAGCTGCCTACAGTTTCCTCTTTGCTGACATACTACAACTTATTGCCGTAAGAGTGCGATATAAAGCTGCCTACAGTTTCTTCTTTGTTGACATACTACAACTTATTGCCGTAAGAGTGCGATATATAGCTGCCTACAGTTTCTTCTTTGCTGACATACTACAACTTATTGCCGTAAGAGTGCGATATAAAGCTGCCTACAGTTTCTTCTTTTTTGACACACTACAACTTATTGCCGTAAGAGTGCGATATAAAGCTGCCTACAGTTTCTTCTTTGTTGACATACTACAACTTATTGCCGTAAGAGTGCGATATAAAGCTGCCTACATTTTCTTCTTTGTTGACATACTACAACTTATTGCCGTAAGAGTGCGATATAAAGCTGCCTATAGTTTCTTCTTTGTTGACACACTACAACTTATTGCCGTAAGAGTGCGATATAAAGCTGCCTACATTTTCTTCTTTGTTGACATACTACAACTTATTGCCGTAAGAGTGCGATATAAAGTTGCCTACAGGTTCTTCTTTGTTGACATACTACAACTTATTGCCGTAAGAGTGCGATATAAACCTGACTACATTTTTTTTTCAAACCACTGCAAATTATGGGTTGCCGGCCCGATGGGGGCACACGAGGTGCGACATGGACTACCTGAGGGTCATAATTGGACACTCGAGGTGCGACATGCGGCGAAAGAGAACCCAAAACTAACACTCGAGGTGCGACATGGCGCTTCGGCTAGCAGTGTGGCCGTGTTGTCTGGCGGCTAATAGTTGATATATTTACAGTGATAAAATTATCTGAAAACTACAGCCATACAAAGAGACACATGATTAACGATGATTCAATAATTAATCATCGCTCAATGACAATTCATAGTTTAACTTAAACAAAGAAATTTATTACAATAACAATGTTTAACGGCGTCAAATAGTTTAAAAATTTGGCATAATGAAGAAATAAAATACTGAGCCTAATTTAAGCGTTTTTCTGTAGCAGATTGTTATGTGACAAGTGTGAAAACTTTCATCGCTTCGAAAACATATTGAAACGAACTATACAAGCAGGGACTTTTTCCACGGGCATTTTAACCGCTGCGTTCGAAATGCCACGTCCGTTGTTTCATTTGTTTATTTATACGGAGGAGAAAGGCACATTGACGTTAATAATTTGATTTATTTCTTCATTTGTAGACTAGCTTCATGTAATAGTTTATAGAAACAAGTTGGCTTAGAAACAAATAGGGCACATCAGTTTTTTAAAGTTGAGAGTTTCACTTGTGAACACACAACTTTGTTAAGATATGTGAACATCCGGTTGCTACAAATACCTAGAACGGTTACTGCCCTTATTTCAGGTATTTGGCGCATACCAATATCGCACCCCTTTGACATCAGTGCTGACCGGTAGTGTTAAGTTGTATTGTTGCTGTGTGGAGATTTTTTAGTACAACGTATTTTAGTGTTAGTTTTTTCTTATAATTTGATCTAGGTATTTAAGTGTTATTAATTTTGTTTTTTGTTTTTTTTTACGTATTAAAAAACAAGTTGTTTCTGAAATGGAAAAAATGTTTAGCCAAAAGGGAAAACCGTTAATACTCTACAATAATTTTAAGTACAGATTTATTAAAAAGCTACCGTCAACTGACGAAGAATGTTGGAGGTGTTCGGTTAAAAACTGCAGTGCAAAAATATACACGCTAGACGACGGAAATATATTTTCGAAGGTTGTTGGCGATCATAGCCATACAGCGTTGCCGACTAGTGTTTTAGTTCGCCAACGTGTTAGTAATAGCGTCAAAAGAAAATCCGTGGATAACATTGACAAAAGACCCGCGAAGATAATCCACAGCGAGATCGGCGGCGACAGGGAAGCGATGGACACATTGACAAGGCAAGACTTGACTTTTATCAGAAACAACATTACAAGAGTCCGACTTCAGACGTTTCCAAAGCTGCCACGTTCAACAGAAGAGGTAAATGTAATTTTATTTTAAATATTATAATAAGGTAACTCAGCGGAAAAGGGGACATAATGAAATAAGTAATGATATAAAACTGTCATTTGTAAATTGTGAGAAATTAAATGTTATATGCATTTTTCCATGCAAAATTAATTTTTAATAAAAAGTTACATAATTGCGTTACAAATAGACTTAAAAATGTTTTATACAATTATAATAGACTCAAAATTTGTAAGGTATGGCAAGGTATGTTGTCTTATTTTTCAATGAAACAACTAGCACATTCTTACTAATCTAGCCATTTCGATTAGGTATGTTGTTTATTCCCTGAAATAGAGATTTATTTTAGTAAATTGCATTTTCTTTCAAAAATTATTTTCTTTTGTGAATTAGGAATATGAAAATTAAAAAAAATGAATGTCCGTTGAATAAAGTAGCTTACTATAATGAAACTTATTGAATAAGGTATCAAACAAAAAAAAGAACTAACGCTGATTTATTGTTATTTTTAAACAAATTTTAGTGATACCGATTAAATTACATATTAGATATTTCTTTTTAATTAGATGTAGGTTCTTGTTCGTGAAACGATTAAAAAATACTTGTTTGTGTTGTCCAATGAATTTTGCTTAGCATTCTATAAAAAAGCCAAGTTATAGTAAACAAATTCTGTAGAGGTTTACAATGTGTTTAAACAGAATAATCGGTTTGAAATTTGGAAATATAGTATTTATAAATTGGCCAAGTAAAAAAATTGTATCTGTTGGTAATACAAACTTCTTGGATGGAGGGTTACGTTGACATTATAAGGTTAAGTTAGGGGTTTTTATAAGGAAAAAAACATGGCAATGCAATATTCAGTGCAGTTCTGATAAAATTTAAAATTTTAATTTGGGAATCTAAAATATGTTCTATTTTGTAATTCTATTTACCCCAAAAGTTGTTTTCCATTTCTAATTAAGTTGAATGTTGGCTTTAAATTGTGTTACTTATTATGATATTTAAAGTTTTAACGCTCATGATAACAATGTTTTAAGATTAATTCCAAAAAATATCATTAGGTACAGAAATTTTACTTCCAATTACAAATAACTTTTTTATCTACTTCCAGTTTCAGGGCCGCCGAGAGCCGTGGTATAATATAACATGTAAATATATGTTTGGCAACAGTACTTGTACACTAGCACAAAGTATGACTTATGTGTTTTTAAAAAATAATTTTATGGTTGTTCTACGCCACTGTTCGTCATTTTATTTTAGTATTGTCCGGTGATTAAAAATATGAATATTTCAGGTGTTTTTGGCTCTCCAACAAATGGATCTCAAAACCAGGAGGGATGAAGATTTCTTGGTTAGCAGCGACAGCGAGAAAGGAATTGTAGTATTCTCATGTACTACAAATTTGCAGCACCTGTGCAAAGCTGACACCGTCCTCATGGATGGCACTTTCCAGTACTGTGCCAAGTATTTCACCCAGCTGTTTACTGTCCACGCCTATGCAGATGGCTTGTACACACCTCTAGTATTCTGTCTTCTTAAAGATAAAAAGAAGGCTATCTACACAGAAGCACTAGGAACAATTAGAAGAGCGTGCGAGGAAAGACAACTAGTCTTCAAGCCCAAATGTGCAGTGATAGACTTCGAGGAGGCGATACACGGCAGCTTGAGAGTGACATTCCCAGGCTTGCAAATAGTTGGATGCCGATTTCACTTGACTCAATCTTGGTAAGTAGTAAAATACGCTGATCCTGTGCAAACGATTGGAGACACTAATTTTTTTTCATTAAAACTTGAAACTTATAATTAGCTTAGATAAATTAATTGAAAACTTATGGTCAGAAAATCATAAGTAAAGAAACATATCATTAATAATAATTTTGCAAGAGTATTAACAAATTTCTTGTCATTACATTTAACCATAATGTATCAATATTCATTTCATAAATTAAATTTCAAATGTTTTAACCCTGCTGAGCATTGGAAAAGAGTGCTCATTATTATTTGTTGTATGTTAGGCTAACTATACATTCATATGATAAGTATAATAATAGCAAGTGGTGCATAGCAGATATCTATTTGTATTATTTTATAAATACAAATCGTGCTTTTTCAATAATGTTTTATGAACAAAATATTTTATTTTGGAGTTACGGAGCACGAATTTATGTCCCTACTCAATGAAGTAATATATATTTATGTACTATATATTGCTTGAGTTTAAATTTCTGACGACTTAAAAGTTAAGCATAAGGATTTTATTTAATATTATTTACATGTAAAAATAATTATTTAATTTTAAAAATTCTGTAAGGATTACTGGTGTAACTGTTTTTTAATCTTACAACGATGATTTTATTTATATGCATTATCTGCGAGCTAATCAAAGCATTCTTAAACTTAACCGAAGCAGTAAATCTGGTAAAATGTTCATTCCTTAACATTTTTCCCGTACCGTTTCATATGAAAAAGAGATATATTTTGGTAAAATCACTGAAATAATTGTTGGAATTACTTTACTCTTCGGTTTGTACAACTTTGTTTTTTATGGGTTTGGAACTTTCCCAGGTGGAGAAAAATCCAAAAACTGGGACTTTCGTCTCAGTACAAGAACAAAGCCTCAGAAGAAGGAAAATGGCTCCGCTATTTCTTCGCTTTGATGTACATTGATCCAGAGGAAATTCCTGACGCGTTTTGTGAGCTGATCAGCATACAGCCTGTGGACGCGAGGCTGTCGCGCTTTGCAGACTACATCGTCGATACTTATATTGATGATGACGACAAGGCATCATTTCCTCCCCAAATATGGGCGTCAGCTTCGACAGACCTGTGGAGGACTACCAACACATGTGAGGCATTCCACTCGAAGTTTAACTTGGCTTGTCCCGCTCCTCATCCAAACATTTTTGTGTTTGTGAAGTGTTTGTTAGATATGCAGACTGACACTTATATTTTTTTAAACGACACACAGAAGAATGTCAAGAAGAACAAGAAGACCATAAAAAAAAACAGTTCATTGACGGCAAAATAGTTCAATATAAGAACAAAACCTTAAATCTTCTTGACTTTTTGAAATGTGTTTCTTATAAGGTGTCTCTTCAGTAGAAGTACATGCTGCTGTTTTCACTATTAAAACAACTCAAACGTTGATGGCCTAGTTTTTACCATTGTTCCATAAAATATATTCCAGGTTTTTAAATGCATGTTATTTTTTTAGTCTTAAACTCAACAAATGTTTATTTTATTTTGTTATGACACAGCATAAAAAATATAAATATATTTCTAAATCATAACAATAATATTACTAAAATATAAATATTGTATTATTAGAAGTATTATAGTTGAAATCTTGAAATAGATTTAATCAGTCGGCTATTTGTAGAATCTACACCGTAATTCAAAGTACCTGATTGAATGAAATAATTATAAGTCATAGTAAAAATCGTCTTTACTTATTAAATATGCATCTAAAGTTATTAAATACGAGGTATGATACAGAAAATATACACGTAATAAATCAATCAACAGTCGAACAATTTTGTTGTTTCAAAGCCTCACAGAAAATATTGCTTAGTTCCAAACAATGAAAGAGCTGTAACTTTTGTAAAATTTAACAACATATCAGTGTAAAAGTAGTTTCTACTTTTAACGAAAGTCAAGTATATTAAAAATCTAATAATAATCTATTTAGCTATGTAAAGCAGATCGGAGTGTCCAGAAAAAATTATAGTTCTACTACTTTTTATTAAAATAAAAATAATTGTATTTCTGGAAAATATTGATTCCTTTTAAGTGTGAAAGTCTGTATTTAATTACACTAGTTATTGAAATGGTGTGATTATCCTAGTAACGTAGGTCCTATTATGTATTTTTATGGACACAGAGAGAGCGCGTCTACAACCCCGCAACCCTTCGCCGGGCTACCTGAGGTGGCATGTCGCACCTCGAGTGCCAGTTTTATGGCCCTTTGGGTCGCTGGGATTAACACAGGTAGTCCATGTCGCACCTCGAGTGCCACCGGCCCGATCGGGTCGGCATGGCAGTTAACGTACTAAACCCACCTAACCACCCCCACCCCCCAAAAAATACACCATAACCCCACTAATTCATGTTTTAAAAGTATATATCCAACCATCCACCACAACATTACAATGACCCAATATGTTACACTTGCCATCACATCACAGTCCCGTGACGTAACATGTGATCAACTGGAATTTACCACTATATTACCACTATATTACCACTATATTACCACTATATTACCACTATATTACCACTATATTACCACTATATTACCACTATATTACCACTATATTACACGCTTCCTTTAATCACATAGCTCACTACCTCAGTATCTTAATTTTGAATGAGTTTATTTGAAACTTGGAATATTTTGCTTTACTTCATTGGAGCTAGGCTCAGGGAAACATATTAATAACCAAAGACGAAATGTGCAATAATTGTATAATTATAAGCGTTATGTTAATTGTTAGATCAAACATAAGGAATTAAAATTACTTGAAATTTACAAAAATGAGAATTAACTGTATAGAATATTTAAATATTTCACTGTTTAGCTACAATGACCTAAACATTTACTTTTCTCAAACACTCAAAAATATAATTTTCCCTAGACGTTATGTCAAGTAAAGCGAGTCTCCCTTGAACCTTTGTAGAGTGGTAACATGATGGGTTCGCCTGTTGCATTTGTAATCATAGAGACATTCTGAGAGCAACTGCCAAACCTGGACATATCGAATAGACAACACAGGCAATCTAAACTTGTTATCTTTGGATTGATGGTTAAATTTCCTAGTAAAAATGCGCTTGTCAACTGTTTCAAACCCTCATTGTTTTCTTGCTATGTATCAAAAAATTAAAACATCCTTAAATGCACTAAAATTGTCACCATTTTGAAACAACAAATTGTATCAGGCTGATAGTGATATTTTTTTATACAAACTGTATATTTACTATATATATGTAAACACAAACAAAGTTTAAATCAGATTGGCTAAGTAGCATCTATTAAAAAAATAGTTTGTGGGATAAAAATGGTCGCTGATAGAGAAATTGTAATAAAGGGGTTTTTCATGGGGCAAAGTTGTACCTACTTAATTTTCCTTTTGTTTTGATCCAACAGACTACACACCCTGAATATTTTATGGTTATGTAGGCCTATCTTTGGCAAGTAAAACTACAATACTTGTTACATTTTACTAACATTTGGCAGCCTACTAATAAAGTAAAACTTTAAAGCACTAAAGATCAGTTCAGTCTTAAACATAACAACTCTAATACAAGTTGTTGTCTGTCAAAGTTTGCACTTGCAAGTTCGTTGACAGGGCGACAGCTAGTATACTAACTTTTTAACGTATACTTTTTGTAGGTTTATTATTTAATAATTTCAAGAAGCAAGTACCAAGAACTTATTGAAGGATTACAGGATTAGGCCTACTAGTACTAACACATTTATACGCAACTGTACTTCAGGGCCGGACTGGGACCCCTCAAAGGGCGCTGCCCTTAACAAAAATGGGTGAAATCCGGGGGGGTGGGGGCTCCCCCAGAAAAATTTCAAAGTTCTGTCCATGAAACCCTATTTTTAACACCTTTTGTTACTTAAAAATTTGAACAAAGCATCATTAAAAACCATATATTACATGTGTTAATTTTTCATTACAAAGAGATATATGGGAGGAAGGAGTCCAGGTATTTGGAAAACAGTTTTTATAGCAATATTCAAATTTGTTATATCTCTTTGTAATGTTTTCCTTGTTGAATCTTATTTTACGTCATTTATGTTTAAAGTTGTAAGAATCTTGTTGTGCTGAAAAAAAATATTGAGAAAATGGAGGACAATTTCATTGCCTCGATTCGGTCAGTACTGAAGGACGCAGATTCCTATAGTCTCTAATTCACCTAAACGTTGGCTTAGCATTAGTATGGTACCAATTAATTCTTAAAGCAAACTTATAATAACTAACTTATAATAGGTTATGTATGATAAAGGCAGTAACATTCGTTACGTCCTATAAATAAATCCGTACTAACTCACTCGTCTTTTATATTTTTCCGATGTGATTGATTATTTATTTGTTTGCGACACATTTGGCTTTTGATTTTACATTAGGCCTAAATTTTAAAATCTCCAATCTCGGTAACCCAACTAAAATCGAAACAGGTTGCATTTCTCTCTTTGGCAGTTTTGGTGTATCCTATTGGTTGATTACAACTTCCATCGTAAATTTATCGCAATAAAAACTACCTTAAATTATTTATTGTATTGTTTGATGGCTTTAATTTTAATGCAATCAACAAAATAAGTTTGATCAGTGTTTATTCATGTTTCTACGTTTATAAATCATTCTTCCTCGATAGTTAACTATTACGCCTAATTTATATGCATTCCAGTGTTAGATAGCTCTATGTAAATTGTTCAGTTTGCGGTACATCGTGGCTCTATAACTGGTGTCATCGGATGCGGTGAAGGGAGGACCGAGTTGGCGGAGCTTGTGTTGGAGATCCGGTTGGGATATCAGCATGTTTAGAATAGCCTCGGTCAGAATTTCTTCCTGGAAAGTAGGACTAAAGGGCATTTTTGTGAGTGCCATTATGTGTACGTTGCCGTCTGCGTCTCCCACACTCACGTTATACTTGTTCTCCGTGAACCGAAGCACCGTGTTGAACGATCTGGAGGGTGATTCGGTCGTAGATTTAGGGCCAGTGACCTTCCGACGGATGTCCCAGACCTCGAGAAAGTGACCAGTTGTGCTAACAATTATGGTGGAATTGAGGGGATTCCAAGCTGCACTATATATGGTTGCCATGCCACTCTCCAGGGTTATGAGGGGTTCATAGATTGTCTCAGCCCATATGCGGATGCACCAGTCGGCGCCACATGTCAAGAACACCTTACTACAGAAGGGATTGAACTGTATAGTGTAGACCGGACCATGGTGGGCGACGAATACGTCGATGTGATCGTGGCGGTGGTTGATAGAGCATGTGTAGACATAACCTTCCGAAGTTCCCACAAGGTAGATGAGAGGATCCTTGGGATGGCGCACCAGCACCTCGGCTGATGGGTTTTGACATGCTAGAGTCTTCCGCGCATAACATTTTCGAGGCAGTTCCACCCCTTGAATATTTCCATATGGCCTCCCAATCGTCACAAGCTTTTTACTTGTAAAGAATTTGGTCTTTTTGTACTTGTATATTCTTCCATTTTTTCCGCAGGTAACCAGACTCAACGATGACGAATTGTCTTCGTTAGGAAACCAATGGGCCTGCCACACTGGATAGTATAAGGGGTAATTCTGGTTAGTCGCCTTGACTACTAGTGATTTATTTGTAATATCCAGCATGAGGACCAGACCACTGTAGAAAGACACTGCTAAGATCTGCGCTTTGACACGACTAAAGTTCACATACGTGACGGGATCTTCGAAGTAGAAATGTATCTCAGGGTCTTGGGGGTTCTTCACGTTCCATATGCACACGAGACCATTACACTTCTCTGTATACTTCAATTTTCCATAGCCAACCGCAAGTATATTGTGGATTTTTGAGGACCAACACATAGATGTAACTTTCCTATTCTTAGTAAGTTCACTTTTAAACGTCCACAGTAACGTAAGAGTGTAATCACAAGCAATATCTATAGATAAAGGATCCTGTACCAACAAACCTTGATAAAGAAGCTGTTTTTCGCTATAAGTTTTTTGTTGTATTAATCTTTCCAATACAATCAAAGCCTCTAAAAACCGTGAGTTGAATTGGTGGCCCTCGTATTCAAATACACGTTCAACCTTATCTTCATCTTGTGTTTCTTCCATGTTTTGCTCTTCCATAATAAGCTGTTCACTTTCCAAAGATGTTTTTCTATTTTGCATATTCAAATAACAGTCATAAATGTCCCAAACCGATGCAAATGCAGACGCATTAGCTCTTTGATTGTGCGGTAAGAACATTTTATTATGTTTTTTGAAGACTCTAGCAGTTTGTGTAGCCGTGTCAGTCTTCGATTTGCTAGACTGAGCATTTTTATGGTACAGTGAATTAGATTCCGCGATCATTTTTCCTTGATCAAACATTACTGACGCCGCCTCGGACAGAAGCTGTAAATGGAATATAATTTCCGTTTCAGTTAAGTTTACATTGAATGAAGTCACAATAGGGGGTTTCCGTGGAGGTGGATCCTCTCTAAGTCGAAACATTGATGGAACTCTGTCCTCCCATGAATGACCAAGTTCAGATTCGTCATCACTTTGAATGTCGAGAGACGAAAGAGACGCATCAGAAGAAGGTGTCATCATTGGCAAGGTGTACGCGGACGTCCGAATGGTGCTGCTTCTTCTAAAAGCAGACATTCTAGTAAAAAGTGAGTAACTTGATTGAGAGTCCAACTCATCTTTCCGTCGGCTAGACCGAGGAACACCCAAATATTTCATAGCCCGAAGGCCCATGAACGTTTTGTCAATAACACTTGGGAACAAAGAATCTTGCAGAGGCTTCGGTGTGGTATTCAAACCGTCTTCAACAATAAAATAGGGTTTCCGCTGAATGTGCCCTGTTTTTTCGTTGTTAGGAATCATTTTGCGATTATTTATTGTTCCTCCTTCATTCAATGGATTTTTGACTCTGTGCTTATTCAATTTTTCTGAAGGGCAGTTCATTAAACTGGGAGAACTTTTAGAGATGTTAACAGTCGGTGCCTTCTTCATATTTGTAAACTATTAGTGTCGGTGTTCTTATAATATTTTCCTTCGTTTCAACAACAAACGTTAAGTTAATTTGAACTTGTTTATCACTTAGGTGATCATTAATCTTCATTCTGTTTCTACCACATGATAAAACCTATTACAAATGAGAGAGTACGTGCATAATGCAATAAAACAAATCGCGAATAATAACTAATAAAGAACATTTATACCTAACCTAAAAAATCAGCTGTGTAGTTAATTGTATAAAATACTCAAACCAGCTTTCTTTGTTTTAACAAATTAATCTTTTCAATGATTTATTAAATAACTGTATATAGCCTAATAGTTTCAATTTAAAAAGTTTCAATTTAACAGCTGCCATGTCATCCAAAATATTCTTATTCAATCAACATAACTGTTTTTTCCTTTCTAGAATCCGCTATTCCAATAATTAAATTTGAAGTCTGTCATACACTTTAGGAAATACATTTTGAAGACTGGTAGGAATGAGGATCAGTTGTATATATTTGTATAATTTCTTGAAATGAATGCCGATGATAAAATCCATTTTTTCCATTGCCTCAAACCTATCTCAAGTCATCTCGCAACTAGCCCGTAACCTGTAACTGTACATGCATTGATAAATGTAGTAGTGCTCTGTAACATTGATAAGTGAATTCATTGATAAGTAGAGCAAGGTACCTAGCCTGTGGTCCCATTGATAAGTAGGGTAATGTACCTTGCCAGTGGGTCCATTGATAAGAAGGGTAGGGTACCTTGCCTGTGTATCCAAGGATAAATATGGTAGGGTATTTACTATTTAGCCTGTGGTCCCATTGATTGTAAGATACGGTACTATCCCTGTGGGTTCAGTGATAAGTAGGGTAATGTACCTTGCCAGTGGGTCCATTGATAAGAAGGGTAGGGTACCTTGCCTATGTATCCATTGATAAATAGGGTAGGGTACTTAGCCTGTGGTCCCATTGATTGTAAGATACGGTACTATCCCTGTGGGTTCAGTGATAAGTAGGGTAATGTACCTTGGCTGTGGGCTCATTGATAAGAAGGGTAGGGTACCTTGCCTATGTATCCATTGATAAATAGGGTAGGGTACTTAGCCTGTGGGCCCATTGCAAAGGAGGTTAGAGTACTTTACATGTGGATCCCATTGATAAGTAGGGTAAGATACCTATCCTGTGGGCCTATTGATAAGTCGGGTAGGCTACCTTGCCTGTTTGTCCATTGATAAGTAGGGTAGGCTACCTAGCCTGTGGGCCTATTGATAAGTCGGGTAGGCTACCTAGCCTGTGGGCCTATTGATAAGTCGGGTAGGCTACCTTGCCTGTTTGTCCATTGATAAGTAGGGTAGGCTACCCAGCCTGTGGGCCTATTGAAAAGAAAAGTAGGGTACCTTACATGTGGATCCATTGATAAGTAGAGTAATGTTTTGAGAACTTGGTTTGTTAGATAAACTAAATAAAGTGTTAGGTGTATCATTGGTACTCACCAAACATATCGAAATTAATGATTTTTGTCAGTGATTGCAATAATGGAATAATGGGAAAAGTGCTTGGGATCTGATAAAGGTTAGCAAAATGTAATTTCAACAAAAAACAACTGAATTTCTCATAGAATCGATATATGCCAATTTACTAAAAACAATCGCAACTATAATGGCTTGAAGAATGATCGATCAGATAAAACAAAAATGATAGAACAGCTATTTCTTCTTTGAGTTCTTTGTTGGAGAAATATTTTTTAAAAATAATTCTTAAAATTCTCAAACAAACCATTAAAATTTGTAATTGGAGTATTTGAGAACTTTAAAACTATTTGTTTTTAAAAGTACAACTGTTCTAAAAATAAAGTATTTTTAAACTACAAATACCTAATATAGCAATG
Source organism: Stictocephala bisonia (assembly GCA_035578905.1). Taxonomy (NCBI): domain Eukaryota; kingdom Metazoa; phylum Arthropoda; class Insecta; order Hemiptera; family Membracidae; genus Stictocephala; species Stictocephala bisonia. Next base: position 26,069 of record JAQJVL010000376.1, read on the forward strand.
TAGCATCTGTTTATATTTAAAAATTATCTTTTTCTTTTAACCCTATAAAACCACAGTATAAAATATCCAGTAGCGACAAACACGGTACTAGCGATCGTAGTGACGGGAGCAGGAAAGTGCGTTTTTCAGCTTTGTATTTACATCCACAGCTATTATTAGTAAATGTCAAATAATCTGTCACGGCCATTTTTCTATTGATAAACGTCGATTTTGGACGAGTTAAACGTTGTTTCGTAAATAAAGCTAAGCTGATATAAAATTAAACCTACATTTTCAAATTTAGTCTCATTTTAACGTAGATATTCTAAACAAACAAGAACTTATTCTTTGTTACTGTATTCAAACAACATATTCTTTGAGAACAACGCCGTGATTTAGGCCCCTTAGCCGTGGGACACTATAGGAGCAACTCAAAATTGTGGCAAAACACCTGACGGTGTCCCGCTCCGGCAACTTACTCGTCAACATGTTGTGTCTCACCAGAGTCGTGGGGCATGCCAGCTTATGGAGCCCATTAGCCATACGCCAACTGTGGCTGAGGAAACAAATTAAATTCACTCTGTCGTCTGTCTTCTGGTTAAAACAATTTTATTTATTGTTTTGTTTATTCTGTCATTTATTTATTGAAACAGATAAAAGAACATAACTGAAGTGGTAGTGCATTTCTTTGCTGCCAATTTCTGTTAATTTTATTATTTTTTTCCACTCAGAGATGAAGTAAGGAGTGGAAAAAGGTATTAAAGAAATATGTATTGAAAAAGGTATTGAAGAAACCGATCTTATTAATTAAATGAAAATAAATATTGAAGACCTAAATTGTCTGATTGAGAAATCCCCTTGTTTAGTATTGAAATTAAATCAAATGAAAAATGGCTTTATTGTTTCTTCATGTGGCGAAGTTAGGGCTGCAAAGACCTCTCTACCACTTAACATCACTGGCCTTAACTGCTCTACACTTATTGCACTGGGTGATGATGAAACTCACACGATCAGATTTATTTTGTGCTGTTGCGCCACTTTGTCTCAACTCAGTTTTTGTTCAGGACACTTGTGGAGACAATGTGTCTCATGGCTAACCCCTTGCACTCATGGAACATTTGTCTATTCTATCCATCAGCTCTTATCCATAAATTCGAATAGATTTATTCGAATAATCCTAAAAGCAAATGCAAGAGACCCTTCTTTACCATTGTTCTATTTATTAAAAATATTATCCATCCAACATTTATTCATCTATAAAACATTAAAATTATTTTATACACGAAGTGGCAATAGAGGCTCAACCAGAATTTATCACGATATGAGAAGTAACAAGAATAGATTATTTATCAAACCCAAAGCAAATAAAATGTTCTCCAAACAAACTTTTAATTATTTAGGCCCAAATTATTTCAATAAATTACCATTAAGCATTGAATAAAGTAACAACAGCAAGGACATTTGCCACAAACTAAATAACTGGTTATACACTATACACGACACAGTTGTCTGAGCCAGGCCTTAACTTAGAGTAAATTATTTAATTTACTGTCAAATATTTAATTTTCATTGGTCGGTAGCGTAGTTGGTTCAATCCCAGTATTGTGCTAAAGGTTCTCAGTTCGATTCCAATCAGAGTCATAATACATTTTGAGAAGGATCAGCTGATAACTACCGGCTGTTCATTTGCCATTGGGCTATTAATTAATGATATGAATTATTATCAATACCACTGTACGTGTATGGGTAGGCGGGTGGGTCAGTACCACTGTATGTGTATGGGTGGGCGGGTGGGATTATTTTCAATACCACTGTACGTGTATGGGTGGGCGGGTGCACTGTACGTGTATAGGTGGGCGGGTGGGTCAATACCACTGTACAAGCACTAAATTAAGTTGTAAAATTTGTTTATGAAGGCAATTATATAAACTGTAAATGTTCAAGCAATATGTAAGTTTATATGAATTATAAAACCAAACAAGTATTAAATTAGGGGAAAGGCGGATAGTATGGGCCACTTAAGGAAAAAATATTTTTGAAATACAATTTGGCCAAGAATGATGAAAATGGGGGTTTCAACTATGTTTGTACAAGTAATAAATAATTATATTAGAAGTAAACATGACCTAAAATCCAATTAATATAAACCTACATTTTGGTACATTATCGAAAGTGTCGGGTAGTATGGGCCGCACTGAAAAACAGAAGGTGTATGAAATAAAATCCTTACTATACAATAGTAAATAGTTTTATAACTGTCGCAAATGAAAATAATAACCTTGTTAAATCTTCATAGCTCATTTACCCAGTACTTTAGCAAGTTTACAGTGATCACAAAAATAAAACAGTAAATCGTCAATGTCTGCACTAAGTTCATGCGCCCAACCCTCACAGGATGTGCATTGGATCCAGTTTTCATTGGAAGTCTCTCCACACACGATGCATTCTGCAGTACCCACATCTTTGGAAGTTCCGAGTGTTGGGTTTTCGTAATCAATATTTTGAATTTTCGTTTTTTTTCTTTTTGTGTTGTGCCCTTTTCTTTTTCCCCTTCTCATCTTCATCTTGTTCTGACAATTTTAGTTGCTTTTTTATAAGTTGTTTTCTTTCTTTTTGCTGGTCTAAACATTTTTTTTCAGCCAGTACATTTTTTACTGGCGTTGATGTCAATATTTCGCTCCTTTCTGTCTTCCTCTTCCGACTCTCTAACCTCTTTTCTCTGCAGGAAGGTAGAGGTGATACCTCTTTCAAAATGCTATCAAAATCAACTGCAGCTTGGGGAGATGAAAGCTGTAGAGCATATGCTAATCAACGTTTTCTATATACGTGGGCATAAGTTGAGGAACTGCTCGTAGGTCTGATGTATTCTCTGTAGTTGGAGCAATAGCCACATCAGATGTGGGCTCAGGTAATGGAGCCTCTGGAATATTTGTGACGTCACTGCCCATGAAGTCCAAATCGGTGAAAATGTCAGGGTTAGTTGGGTAAATGCCTGTGCATCTAAATGCAATATCCATTCTACATACTTGCTTATAAGCATCAGCTACCAGTTTAGCAATGTCATAGTCGTTGATTCTTGTTCCAGGATTAGTCCTCATCCACAAACTACAAGCAGTGTTGTAACTATTTTTAAAAGGCTTCATAAACGACATATCCAAAGGTTGTAGTTTATGCATTGTGTGAGGCGGAAAACTAAGCATATGGACATGATTTTTACGAGCAAACATGATAACGTCCAAGTCCTTGTGGCTGCCATGTCCATATACAATGAGTAACACAGGATCTTCTACTGAGGGCTTTGTAAAGGAAACAAAGTGCTCAAGCCAATTGAGGAAAGCATCTGCTGTCATCCAGCCACTGGGGGTCGGAAAGCAAATGCTTTCGACTGGAGCACCAATCATGAGGCGATCATTCATCCTTTTCCTCGGGAAAATAAAAAGTGGAGGAATAAATTGTCCAGGGGGACTCATGCAAAACATGACGGTTACATTGCGACCTCTCTCACCAGAAGTCATCTTGCCTACTTGACGCTTTCCTTTAGCTGTACGCATTTTCGTGCACGTAAGATACACCTGTCTCGTCAACATTGTAGATTCTGGAAGGCCGAAATGAATGCTTTCCTAAAATAGTTTCTAACTGGCTGAAGAACCTTTCAATCTGAGGTTTATTAAAGCCTACACATCGCATCAAACTAGTTGATTGCGGTTTTCTGTAGCTTAATTCTGGATGCCTGCTCATGAAACTGGCATAAAAATCTTTACCAGCTGATCTTTTTCTTTGTTAAACCTGTGTTTGTTTGAATTTTTCTACTAGTTTCAAAAATTGTAATTTGGACAAGGGCATCAGTTTCAAATCTAATTCCTTTAAATGGTTTACCAGCTCATCCTCATATCGTTCTTCGAAAGTTATTTTGAAATTCCCCATCTGAGGTTTCATTTCAGCTGGCTCGTCTTTTGATATTGCCTTTATTTGTAAAGTACTTCTAGGTACGTTAAAGCGCTTAGAAGCTGCCCTTTCAGACAATTTATGTTCGAAAACACTGGTCACGGCATTTTTCATATCGTTCTCTGACCACTCTCCTCGACCATCACCTTCAGGTTTTTTCTTAAAATTTGGCGTAGTATCCTAAAATAAAAAACAAACAATTAATAACGTGGCCCATACCACCCGAATGTGGCTTGGCCCATACTACCCTACCGACAACGACAAGAAAACATGGCGGTGGATGAAAGAGGTTAGACCAGTTGAGATGAAACTGTCAGGCCCTAGTACGTATGGAGTATGCTTAACAATTGACCATAGTTTAGTAATTATATTCTTACCTGTAATGATTCGGAGTGATGATGAAAAGTATCTGAAGCAACTACTTGTTGGTGCGCAAACAGAAACTATTAATTCACGGACGACACAATACACCGGTTTGGACAATCACTCTGCACATGTCACTACAAAGATAGAGGAATCGTCTAGCCCGTGTACGGTGCTGGTGCCTAGCGGTTATTCGGTAAAACGTCAACTGGCCCATACTACCCGCCGGCCCGTACTAACCGCCGCTCCCCTATAAGGCAGCATTATTCCACACGAACTACAAACATAACACTTGGCACTTTGTAGTTATGACTACAAACCCTAATACTCAAAGTGAGCTAAATGACTTTTTTTTGGCTTCAAGATGGCGTTCCAGTATGTATTAGTCAGTGTTAGCGGCTATAAAAAGTTGGTTTTTTTAACCATTTTTAAGTATAGTGTGGGAGTAACGACTACTGGACACCTAGCCTAAGAGACAGTGAGTGAAGTGATGTTATAGATTCTTACCAGTTTTTACTGCATTTAATTTTATTGTTGAAAAGAGTTTCACTGAACTGCTTGTTAAAAGGATTTTGCGTTTGTCAATTCATGAATTATGCTCTTGCTCATAACTTTTTTTTTCAACTAATCACTCAAAAACGTCACATTATTTATGTTTGATTGAGTCGTGGACGACAGATCTCGAGTCACGGTCTGCAGCAAGAAAGCTTTGTCTTGTTCTTCTCTCCCATCGACCTATTAATAGAAGCGGGAAGATATTATATTCAAGAGTTTTGCCCGAGGTCATTATACATTCTCGCAGGTTATTCTCTTCAACAACTGGGTTAGAAATATAGTATATTAGTATGTCCCTGGTCCCGGATCACACTTTTTGCTTAGTATGTATGAAAAAGTCCTTGAAACTGAAAAAGGACTTCAATGTGAAAACAAGTTCCTGAGATGGTTTCATGCAGCTTGTGTGAATATTTCAGACTCTGAGTATCGTAAGTTATCATCTGATAACAGTAGGAAATGGTATTGCACTAGATATGACTGCATTGAACCAAACAACCATCCGCTTAGCGGCTTGTTATCTAGTATACACTTAGACTGTATATCAACAGTAACGATCGTATAACAATAAATAAATGACTATACAAACATCATCAATCAACTATATTATTTATCAAATACATAATAATGTAAATTTAATGATTATGTAGCTCTATAGCCTAATTAGGCTATTTGAGAGATGTCTTTATAAAAATATATCATCACATAAGTACACACGAGAGTTAAAATATAATTAAAAAAAAGTAAATTTGAATTAAATATAAATGACATTGCTCAACATATTTTTATTCTGTTAATTAAATTTAAGAATTTTACGCAGTTAAATTTTGACAAAATGCAGTTTTTGAAATAAATTCTTTAAGATTAATAGATAATGAGTAGTTGTCTCCAATTGATCTGATTAAAGGGCTGCTAGTGTGTGGCTTACTAGAAGGGGCTGATTGTTAGCTCTCATTAAAGGGCTGCTAGTGTGTGGCTTACTAGCAGGGGCTGATTGTTAGCTCTCATTAAAGGGCTGCTAGTGTGTGGCTTACTAGCAGGAGCTGATTGTTAGCTCTCATTAAAGGGCTGCTAGTGTGTGGCTTACTAGCAGGGGCTGATTGTTAGCTCTCATTAAAGGGCTGCTAGTGTGTGGCTTACTAGCAGGGGCTGATTGTTAGCTCTCATTAAAGGGCTGCTAGTGTGTGGCTTACTAGCAGGGGCTGATTGTTAGCTCTCATTAAAGGGCTGCTAGTGTGTGGCTTACTAGCAGGAGCTGATTGTTAGCTCTCATTAAAGGGCTGCTAGTGTGTGGCTTACTAGCAGGAGCTGATTGTTAGCTCTCATTAAAGGGCTGCTAGTGTGTGGCTTACTAGCAGGGGCTGATTGTTAGCTCTCATTAAAGGGCTGCTAGTGTGGGGCTTACTAGCAGGAGCTGATTGTTAGCTCTCATTAAAGGGCTACTAGAGTGTGGCTTACTAGCAGGAGCTGATTGTTAGCTCTCATTAAAGGGCTGCTAGTGTGTGGCTTACTAGCAGGGGCTGATTGTTAGCTCTCATTAAAGGGCTGCTAGTGTGTGGCTTACTAGCAGGGGCTGATTGTTAGCTCTCATTAAAGGGCTGCTAGTGTGTGGCTTACTAGAAGGGGCTGATTGTTAGCTCTCATTAAGGGCTGCTAGTGTGTGGCTTACTAGAAGGGGCTGATTGTTAGCTCTCATTAAAGGGCTGCTAGTGTGTGGCTTACTAGAAGGGACTGATTGTTAGCTCTCATTAAAGGGCTGCTAGTGTGTGGCTTACTAGCAGGGGCTGATTGTTAGCTCTCATTAAAGGGCTGCTAGTGTGTGGCTTACTAGCAGGGGCTGGTTGTTAGCTCTCATTAAAGGGCTGCTAGTGTGTGGCTTACTAGCAGGGGCTGGTTGTTAGCTCTCATTAAAGGGCTGCTAGTGTGCGGCTTACTAGCAGGGGCTGGTTGTTAGCTCTCATTAAAGGGCTGCTAGTGTGCGGCTTACTAGCAGGGGCTGGTTGTTAGCTCTCATTAAAGAGCTGCTAGTGTGCGGCTTACTAGCAGGGGCTGGTTGTTAGCTCTCATTAACTATAAAATATCTCATCTAAGATCTACATTTTCAGCCTACACCACACTTAAGTGGAAACATTCCTTTCCTAACATATATTAACCAGTTATCGATGTTATAATAGTTAGTACATCTTAATAAATAAAGACATCAACAATAGTATATAAAATACATAACAATAGCTCTGATTTTACAATTAGTAAGAAACCAGTAAGATAAAATAAATTTCAAAATTGAACAAATAACAATAATAATAAATAAAAACAGATAAATAAGTGCAGAATCAAAATAAACCCTGTAAACTCAACAATATAATAATTAATTATTTTAAAAATATAATGTATTATACAGCATATACAACTTGACAAAGTTTCATAAAGGTCAGATGAATAGTGCAGTGATTCAGAAAGGACAAACAGACAGACAGATTAGAGATCCATTCATTTATATTTATGTAGATTATCATATAGATTTATATATTAATAGTGTTATAATCTATGTTTATATTCTTTCCTCCTGATAATATATAACTTTGAACTATACTTAATTAAAATGAGTAATGAAAGATTTTGATTTTTTTATTCCATAGTCTTGAACAAGAGCAATATGCTGTTAATCCTTATCTACCATGGTGTATTATAGTAATACTCGTCTCATGGTGGGGTCTTTAAAGACCAGAAATTTAAAATTAATAGGAAAGATAATAAATTAATGATTTTTGTATAAAATATTTATTATAAACTTGAGTATAGATCAAATATTATTTTGAGAGTTTAAAATACAATTTTACACCTTATAATGATTTTATAAAAATTAATGTTTATCTTCACTGCATGTGTTATACTTTTCAGAACATGAAGTTTTTATTATTTTATAAAAAATTCAAAACTTATTTTAAATATTTTGTTTGGACGAAATCCTGTTTTTAAAGAGTGCCTTTTCCAGCTAATAATAAAGAAAAAGCCAATTTGTAAATTGAGTAACGGAACCATGCAATTAGGCCTTTAAAAACACGAAAAACTAATAACATGGTGGGGTCTATTGGAACCCCAAGACTAAATAACTCCTAAACTAAAATACAAAAATAAAATCTTTGACATTAATTCATTCATCACTGCAAACATCCAACAGGGAATAGCTAGAACAACAGCGTTTAAGTGGTAAAAAATGAAATTAAAAACTATCCCACCATGGTAGTTAAGGTTTAAACTCTTGGATTTGATGCTAAGGAGCACTATAAATGACGCACTTTTAAACTTAACTGGTGTCATATGATGTTTATCTTTAAACTGCTGTGGATAACTCTTGAATACACGTAGATACTGGTGATCCAACATGTTTGTCGCTATCGTTTACCCAGGGAGTTATAAACAGCGATATCTTTTATGGCGCCTCAGAGCTGTCGAGAAAGCAAACTAATTATAGGCTATGACAATGATAATTGACAAACTGTTTTAGGTTTAGCAAGCAAATATCACGAACAATTTAGTCAGATATCAAATTATCCATAATAGTCGCAATCAACTTCCAAGATCAACCTCAGTTCGTCACAGCTGTTCTCAGAACCCTGCTCCGCCTTTCCCGCGACTTGGTGAGTAATACAGAGGCCTACAAGGGATATTTAACTTTCCTTAGCCCAGAAAGGTGATGAAATAAAACATCATTTCCTCGTATGTTAACACGCACGCACTCTACACTGTTTGTTTAGTCCGTCAAAGTAACACGTATAGTAAGCAAGTACTCTGCCGCCTAACCACAACCTACATAACCTAACCTAACCTAACCACAACCTACATAACCTAACCTAACCACAACCTACATAACCTAATTTAATCTGACCTAATACAACCTAACCATCCCAAATTAAATCTATATTAAGTCAGGTGTTTTCATAAAAAATATTTCAGAGTGGTGCCCTTTTGTATAAAAGACCTACATATCAATACACAGCGTACAGTCACATGTCTTATTAGTGTCTTCCAATAAATAACTTACTTACTGTCTTACTCCCCAGATTGTTATGTTATGAGGATTAAAGAAATATAGGATGGACCAACCGATCGTTCTCTTAGTACTAGGCAGGAACCTCTTCATGAACATGCCTACCCTTATAGGGCAATCTCACAATAATTGAATAGTTTTGAATTTAGATAGGCTTGAAATATTGACAAAGTTAGTTGGTAGATTGGTTTGTTGACACTTGTGTTTATTGATATAGGATATTAAAAGAAAACGTATTAGTCGACCGTCTGTCAAGCCAACAATACAGCCACCAAACTCCATCTTACCCTAGGAGACATACGTTGAAGGGATATCCTAAACTTCTCAGGCAGCTGACATAAATAATTATATAGGCCGGTCTTAATCGTGCCAGATCTGAGAAAAATATTTGAAAACCCGTTTATTTCTAGAATGCTTTATGTTTTAAAACATACCATCAGCTCCCTGAATACCAATTTGAGTTCAGAAAGAGCAAATCAATAATCGACGTAGTTTTCAGTGTAGTCGATTCGATTATAGAAGGAATATAAGGTCATAATCATACTTTTAGTGTGTTTCTTGACCTTTCTAAAGCATTTGACTACGTTTAACACGACATACTGATTGATAAATTAGAATGCCATTGCATTCAAGGCGTTCCACTTTTATGAATTAATTCGTTTTTAAGATTTAGAACACAAGTTTCTCAAAGTTCCTTGAAATATAAATCGATCGAGGTTTGGCATGGTACCGTCACAGTGTCTATGTTTGGGCCAAATTGTCCTAAGGAATATTTGCTTTAAGATCTTAGCCAAATACTGCCCAAGTCAGTTACTGGGTACTGACTACTGTGTAAAGGTGTTATGGGTTAGTTTATCCACACCTTTCTTGTGGAGTGGTATTGTGTAAACAGTCATTTTATAATAATGTTCAAATTATAAAAAAAAAAATGCTATCCAAACTATCGCACAATTGAGCAGCAGTTAGAAGTGCTGTACCATTTTAAAAAACGTGCAACTGTTGACTATGCTAAGTCTTTACAGTTTATAAACTAAACTTTTTTGTCGGTCGAAATGTGCCTTAATCAGAGGCCGCGACATACACGGTCTCTCCCGCCACTCATATCCCTACGTATGTAGTTCCCCTCAGGAACTGCAGACGACCAATGCTTGAATGCCAGGGCTTGGGCGTACCCTCTTAGGTGATTGAAAGAACAAATACTTTTCCACCCCACCATAGTACATAAGACCTAGGTTAAGTCACTCTGGCTAGTAGGCCCTTCTGGCCTACTAGCTCATGTTTGCATTGGGGCATGTATTCACCCCCTTAGGAATTGTTAGTCCCCTGCATACAATCCCCCTCTTAGTAGAACGGAAATGTAAAAAAAAAAAAAAAAAAAAAAAAAAACGCTTTAGCACTCTTTTGTGCTACTTGTAGAGGTTGCACTCCAGTGCACAGCCACTCAAGATATATTCAGGCCACTTAAAGACAGCCATCTTGAAACATTCTGGCAGCCATAGATATACAATCTGATGCTGCAACTACTTATGGGGCCCCCAAACCCCAGCCCTACAGGACGGACGGACGGACGGACATACACGGGTGTGAGTTAAGAGGCAGAGAAATGTACCGGACTGGGAGACACAGAACGGTAGTTTACGAACACTTGCTCTCAAAAGCCTATATTCGCCTAATCAACAGATTGCCACTGTCAATTAAAAATTCCAGAACACGTAAGGAGTTCAGAACTCACCTTAAATGCTTTTTTAGCGTCTAATACTTTTTAAAGCATGGGTGAATTTCCGAAAGAGGACTAGGGGACCAATTAAAATACTGACCCCTCCGCTGGAAATGGATGAAAATTGAAACGGATGATTGCAATAATGAGTGTATGATCAATTATTATAAATTTAAAAGTGTTTTGATGAGAATAAATTCCTAAATTTGAGATATAATGGCTATTGAATTGTGCAATACAATGTTAATTGTCTCCTACACTAATAAAGAGTGTGCAGAAGCTGTCGGCCATGTTGGTTTTAATCTCATAAAAACAATGTTATTTGCGAGTCCATATGTTTTCGTTATTTATTGACCAACAGTTGTGTATGAGATGTCATTTTAAACGTTACAATATTGCGCATTGGGTTTGCTTGTTATATTTTGATTACATACGCCTAGTTTTGAAAAAGAGGTCAATATAAAAACTTCAAACTAAATATTTTTTGTACTTTTTTCTTTAAAACTAATTAGGAATTCACAAAGCAATTCCAAAACGTAATTTCATTCTTTATCAGCTGCAATTTGTTTGGGAAAATCCATATTACTGTTTAGTTTGGATACGCGTGATCGTATGTCCGGCTCGAAAATTTCATTGTTTTTATGCGATTAAAACCAACATGGCCGACAGCCTCTGCAAACTCTTAAATGAAAAGGGCTCTTTATGTTGAAAAGGGATTTTGTTAGAAAACTCATTGTCAGATTCCTGATGAATTAAACAAAAATTGAAACTAAACGACAACTTTTTTCGTCAATTGATATAGGCCTACCCCGTATCTTACGTGAACGTCATTCAACGAGCGAAGTACCGACCGTCAGCTCAGTTGGAACCTTACCCTCCATAGTCGGAAGACTTAGCCACTGAGCCACAGGACCACATATAGCTCTCTGGCAATCATCCTGTCGAATCTTTCAAAAACATCAGGAACTGAAAACTGCCAAACCAATCAAAACGAACCAAGCACTCGTGCAGAGCAAACCAGTTATTTCATCTATCTTCTTTACACATGCTTAATTACATGGTAGAACTATACGTAGATTTTAAATTGAAAATAAAAAAACAATATGTAACATATAAATACACGGCCTTTAGAAAATGATGACTAATAAAAACATATGCACGATTGATTGTAACTGTAAAGGTAGATAGCAAATATATCATTAAACAAGACGTTATCAATATGTTCAGGAGTTAGCAGTATCTCATGTCTGTCAAAACAAAAGATTTGATCATAACATTACATTACGCCCACAACTAAACATTAATTGAAGTTATGGATATTTACCTGAAATATACCCCCTATACCAATGCACACGTTCACGAAAACCAGTCCTCGTCCTGAAATATACCCTCTATACCAATGCACACGTTCACGAAAACCAGTTCTCGTCCTGAAATATGCCCTTTATATCAATGCACACGTTTACGGAGACCAGTCTTCGTCCTGAAATATACCCTCTATACCAATGCACACGTTCACGAAGTACCGGTGTCTCGTTGTCCTGAATTCTGTATGCCTACGTGCTGTGGTAGTCGTCGTGAATCATGTCTGACAGCATCACCGTATTGCCTTTCTCCGTTCTCAATCCTGGCAGTGTTTCGCAACCATCCTTGCCTGTGCCGCCAACTTGACAAATACACCGCATTCACTGACCTACACAGCGTCCTAACACAAGTCTCTTGATATTTAGCCATGAAATCGCAGCAGATAGTTGTACCTAGTACAATAAACTCAAATTTGACGTTTTCTCAGAATACACAAACCTACTAGCTGCAATAGCAAGCGAGCTTTAAGTAATGAGTAAATGTAGACGTTAGACATATTTTTAGTTGAAACAATCATTTTTAATTCAGAGTTTGTCATGAACACTGGTATTTTAACATCTTAATTCAAACATAGATTTGATCATTGTGAGTTTGTAAAGTTTGCAAAATAATATTTATTTTAATAGCTGATTTTCTTAATAAAATATCATTTAAAATAAAATGAGAATTCACTATTCTCTATTCCTAGACAAAAACATGTTTCCCTCCATACTTGACGAAAAATGATTCTTTACACAAATGACGCAAACAACTTTCCAGTCTCTTAAAATCCTTGAAGTGACCCACATTGAACATGTTCTGGAATCATTTTTAATAATAAATGAAACCTAATTTTCACATCATCGACATTAGGTGCCATCATCAATACTGACTTTATACGTGAATACAGAATGTGGTCCGGTCTACCAGAGATGAAGTAAGTATTAATTATGTTTTGTCTTTGGTTCTACCTTCAGGTGGCTGACCAGGAAATAATTTTCATTGTTGGAACACTATGGTGTTTGAGGAGTATATCATAACTGTTTTAGAAGCAATTTGAGGAGTCGCAGTTAGGCTGCACATAACTATCCAAAAGTATTGACTTTCTCAATGATATTTAAAAGCAGGTGTCCGGCAAGAATCTGTTTTGAGCACAATGTTGTTCTTGATTTTAATTAATTATTTGTCAATGCAGCTAAACTTTTCTGGCATATTACCTGTTTTTGCTGACGAAACCACAGCAAAGTTTAATGAAGTCACAGAGCAGGTTAAACATATCTAAAAAATTACTCGATAACTTGAATTTAATATTTAAGTGGTTTAAAATCAACAACCTTACTTTACAAAGTTCAAAAACGTCAGTGCTTAACATCCACTTATAATAAATGCTGCCAAACGAATAGAAATAATATTTTTAAAATAAATTAATTTCTAATAAAACCCACCTACTCTATGGTGTTATTTTCATGACAGTTTGAGAAGGTAAATCATTAATAAATTAATTGGGAAATTAAATTCAACATGTTATGCAATCTACAGAAATTGAGATCTCACCGATTTAAGAACAGTAAATACTGTTACTTTTGTTATTTTGAAACTATAATTAGTTATGTTATTGTTTGCTGTGGCATCTTGTCATAAAATTTGTTTTATGACTAAAGAGAAGAGGAACAAAAATAATGGCTGTTGTATGAAACAGATTTCATATTTATGTATATTATAATTCAATAAATCATCTAGAAACAATTTTTATGATCTTCGAGTTTTTTATGTTGAAAGCGAGGAACATATGCATAATGGAAACCCTGGTTCAAACGTACAAAAGGATGCAAACCAAATTTTCAATAATTTCCCAACGTATACATTCTACACTAACGCTCAACCACAAAACTTATTCTACACAAAACTACCAACTTTAAGAAAATAGTTTCATATAACAGCCATTTTCCCCTTTTTCAGTAAATAACCTTTAAAATCTGTTAAAAGTCATAAAATAATACCGGTATTTCTTTGTACGTGAAATACACACATATGTATGAAGATTTTATCCAAACTAACTAGAACATTAGGAAACTACGTAATAATTTAAATCTCATTTATTTTTCTACCTATTATTACTAATTCTAATACTGAGGATTCCCATCTATTGACGTGCCGTATAACCTGGTCTATGTTATCTTGAGCTGGTAAATAAAGAAAGATAGAAAGATAGCCTTCTCATACATGTAATGTAAATGATTATCACTATACAAGTACAACGAAACTGGTTCATCCAAAACTCTTGCCTCTCTACATAAATGACGTAAACATGCATCCCTACAAACACTATGTTAACGTAGGGCTAATGACATCAGCGAACCATTTAAAAATAATGTTATGCATTATTTATCAACATACAAAAGTGTTTGGTACATTAAATAGTCAGAGGACATATTTGATGTATTTTTACGTCATTTGGTACTGAATCCAATAAAAAGATAAAAATAAAACAACGCTGCAATTGAGTTAATTTTTATTGAACGTAGCTTAGTATGAGGTGAGTGGATTTTATTAGTGACCACCGTTGATTGTGACGACTCAACATATTTTATTAGTGACATTCCCGTTGATTATGACGACTCATTTTATTGTATTAGTGACTACCGTTGATGATTGTGACGATTCAACATATTTTATTAGTGACATTACCGTTGATTGTGACGACTCAACTTATTTCATTAGGGACATTGCCGTTGATTGTGACGACTCAACTTATTTTATTAGTGATATTACCGTTGATTGTGACGGCTCAACTTATTTTATTAGTGACTACCGTTGATTGTGACGACTCAACTTATTTTATTAGGGACATTGCCGTTGATTGTGACGACTCAACTTATTTTATTAGTGACTACCGTTGATTGTGACGACTCAACTTATTTCATTAGGGACATTGCCGTTGATTGTGACGACTCAACTTATTTCATTAGGGACATTGCCGTTGATTGTGACGGCTCAACTTATTTTATTAGTGACTACCGTTGATTGTGACGACTCAACTTATTTCATTAGGGACATTGCCGTTGATTGTGACGACTCAACTTATTTTATTAGTGACTACCGTTGATTGTGACGACTCAACTTATTTCATTAGGGACATTGCCGTTGATTGTGACGACTCAACTTATTTCATTAGGGACATTGCCGTTGATTGTGACGACTCAACTTATTTTATTAATCAAATCAAATAAAGTTTATTGTCATAAAAAACAAGATGGTCACTGACAAACGTCTTCCTTGACCTAATACACAACATTTCATTAATATAAACTATTTACAATTCATAAATTATAACTATGTAACTTATGCTTACTATCTATTATTGTATCTTGTAAATAGTCAGAAACTGAATAATATTCTTTTTCTAATAAAACAAATTTCAATCTCTTTCTAAAATCATGCACACAAGCTTCAGCCTTCAAGAACCTGGGTAACTTATTATACAACATAACACAGTTGTAAGTGGAGTGTTTTTTTATAAAAAGTACTATTTTGACGGGGAATATCTATAGTATGTAAATTTCGAAGAGCATGTTATTTTAGATGGAAATGGTGAATATTTTTCTTCGTGAACATAAGGGTTTCCAAGATATATAGTGAAGGGAAAATAAGTAATTTGTTGCGTCGGAAAATTCCTCTACAAGATTTATTTCGGGGCAATCCAAGTATGACTCTCACAGCCTTTTTTTGCAATGCAAAAATGCACTTCACCATTGAGCATTCAGCGCCCGATATTGGGAGTCTATAGACTAAGTGTGGGTAGACACATCCGTATTACGCTGAAATCAAGATGTCTCTATTTGAAAACATTAAAAGTCTCCGAAGTAAGAAAATTCCACTATGTAATTTGCTGCAAACTCTGTCTATATGTTTTTAAAGGTCAGATTTGAATCAATCACCAGGCCCAAAAATATAGTATAATCACTAAATAAAATCTCTGCATCACCAATCAGAATACAGAAGTAATTGTACAAATTTGATTTAGAATTAATTTAAACTCAATGAGGCTAGTTTTGTCCACGTTCACAAAAAGATGATTCTCAGATATCCACTGAAGTAGAGAACTGCTTTGAATAAAAGTGTCAATCTGAAGCTGGTCTTCATTATTGTTAGATTTGGAAATCGATGTATATCATCTGCGTAAAGACAGAGCTTAGAATTTCTTATGCTAATATGTAGATCATCAATATACATAAGAAATAAGATTGGTCCAAGGACGAACCCTTGAGGTACGCCTGTATGAACAATCACCTCGCTTGATACATGTTTCTGGAGGCAACCTAGGGCATCAATAAAAGGAATTTGCACAAACTGATTTCGTCCTAATAAGTAGGACTTGATCCATTGTAATGCTTTTCCTCTTATACCAAAGGAGTCCACTTTTTCTAAAAGGATTCTATGATCAACCACATCGAAGGCCTTGGTAAGATCAAAGAAAAGAGCCATTGTATGCTGTCTATTATCTAGGGCATGTGTAATGTCAGAAATAAAACTAAACATGGCATTAAATGTATTAAGATTTTTTCTAAAGCAAAATTGTTTATTAAAAAAAAGATCCTTAGATTCTAAAAAAGTTGTAAGTCTTTTGGAGAATAGCTTTTCTAATAGTCTGCCTTTGAAAAGGTTGAAAGAAAGTTAGTGATATCACCGTTGATTGTGACGACTCAACTTATTTTATTAGCGACTACCGTTGATTGTGACAATTCAACTTATTTTATTAGTGACTACCGTTGATTGTGACAATTCAACTTATTTTATTAGTGACATTACCGTTGATTGTGACGACTCAACTTATTTTATAAGTGACTACCGTTGATTGTGACAATTCAACTTATTTTATTAGCGACTACCGTTAATTGTAACAATTCAGCTTATTTTATTAGTGATATTACCGTTGATTGTTACAATTCAACTTATTTTATTAGTGACTACCGTTGATTGTGACAATTCAACTTATTTTATTAGTGATATTACCGTTGATTGTTACAATTCAACTTATTTTATTAGCGACTACCTTGAATGTGACAATTCAACTTATTTTATTAGTAACTACCGTTGATTGTGACAATTCAACTTATTTTATTAGTGATATTACCGTTGATTGTGACAATTCAACTTATTTTATTAGTGATATTACCGTTGATTGTTACAATTCAACTTATTTTATTAGTGACTACCGTTGATTGTGACAATTCAACTTATTTTATTAGTGATATTACCGTTGATTGTTACAATTCAACTTATTTTATTAGCGACTACCGTTGATTGTGACAATTCAACTTATTTTATTAGTAACTACCGTTGATTGTGACAATTCAACTTATTTTATTAGTGATATTACCGTTGATTGTGACAATTCAACTTATTTTATTAGTGATATTACCGTTGATTGTTACAATTCAACTTATTTTATTAGTGACTACCGTTGATTGTGACAACTCAACTTATTTTATTAGTGACTACCGTTGATTGTGACATTTCAACTTATTTTATTAGTGATATTACTGTTGATTGTTACGATTCAACTTATTTTATTAGTGATATTACCGTTGATTGAGGCGACTCAACTTATTTTATTATTGACTACCGTTGATTGTGACAATTCAACTTATTTTATTAGTGACATTACCGTTGATTGTGACGACTCAACTTATTTTATAAGTGACTACCGTTGATTGTGACAATTCAACTTATTTTATTAGTGATATTACCGTTGATTGTTACAATTCAACTTATTTTATTAGCGACTACCGTTTATTGTAACAATTCAACTTATTTTATTATTGATATTACCGTTGATTGTGACAATTCAACTTATTATATTAGTGACTACCGTTGATTGTGACAATTCAACTTATTTTATTAGTGACTACCGTTGATGGTGACAATTCAACTTATTTTATTAGTGACTACCGTTGATTGTGACAATTCAACTTATTTTATTAGTGACTACCGTTGATTGTGACAATTTAACTTATTTTATTAGTGATATTACCGTTGATTGTGACAATTCAACTTATTTTATTAGTGATATTACCGTTGATTGTGACAATTCAACTTATTTTATTAGTGACTACCGTTGATTGTGACAATTTAACTTATTTTATTAGTGATATTACCGTTGATTGTTACAATTCAACTTATTTTATTAGTGACTACCGTTGATTGTGACATTTCAACTTATTTTATTAGTGATATTACTGTTGATTGTTACGATTCAACTTATTTTATTAGTGATATTACCGTTGATTGAGGCGACTCAACTTATTTTATTATTGACTACCGTTGATTGTGACAATTCAACTTATTTTATTAGTGACTACCTTCGATTGTGACAATTCAACTTATTTTATTAGTGACTACCGTTGATCGTGACAATTCAACTTATTTTATTAGTGACTACCGTTGATTGTGACAATTCAACTTATTTTATTAGTGACTACCGTTGATTGTGACAATTCAGCTTATTTTATTAGTGATATTACCGTTGATTGTTACAATTCAACTTATTTTATTAGTGACTACCGTTGATTGTGACAATTCAACTTATTTTATTAGTGATATTACCGTTGATTGTTACAATTCAACTTATTTTATTAGCGACTACCTTGATTGTGACAATTCAACTTATTTTATTAGTAACTACCGTTGATTGTGACAATTCAACTTATTTTATTAGTGATATTACCGTTGATTGTGACAATTCAACTTATTTTATTAGTGATATTACCGTTGATTGTTACAATTCAACTTATTTTATTAGTGATATTACCGTTGATTGTGACAATTCAACTTATTTTATTCCAGACTTTATGGGAAGTTTCCTTACAAAATTCGCATATTATCCAAGCAATGTCCTGATTTTAAAGTGAAAAATTACAAATGTAATTTTCAATTATTACAATATTTGGTACGAAGTAAATGAAAGAGACTTTAACTCCTACCATTCCTATTGTTTAGCTAATAAAAACACAGTTAATCAATACTTATACATATTAAGACGTTTTACAGAATGAAGCTTGAGTGGGAAGTTACCTGTCATGTTAAATAAGTAGTTTTAACTACGAGTTGCTGGCCTTGGTTGTAGTTCATCTGTGCTTGCGGCTGTTAGTTACAATGTTACTATTAAATGTGATTGTTTAATGTTGGAGACACAATAAGCCCGAGTGATAGAATAGCCTCTTACAAAATACAATATTTTATTTTGTAATAAAATATTGTATTTTATTATTAGGCCTCTTGCTAGCCTAGTGATTAGCACGTCTGATTCATATGCAGATGGTCACGGGTTCAAATCCCGGGAGGTCAACTGAGAGATTTGCTGATGGGTTTGGACCGTTGTCCTTTAACAACGTATATGTACACAAAGTAAAATGCCTCTGGCGTAGATAGAATGAAAAAAATATTCAATATTATGTTTGAATAGTTAACTATCTGTAGTCTTGTAGTCTAATTATTTTCTTTAGAGTCATGTGTTCTATTTATGTGGAATACCATTAGATATTCCAATGAGGTGGATTAGAACATTGATATTTATAAAACAAGAATAAGGCGCAATTGCTGAGATAAACAAGGAAACTGTAGCTTGGCGCCAACGGCGAGGCAAAGGGTTTAGTGACGCAGCAGATCCTAGGAGTTTCCAGTTATGCAAGAGAGGGGCTCGCCTGCGGTAGGGCAAGGCTATTGGCGCGGGCCAAGGTGGGACTGGAAGGCGAAGGCCTCTGTGGCGTCGTAGCATCCTACACGCCTCCATCCTCAGCATTCTCCTGGAGATGACGTATTTGCAAATAAACAAATGCGTCGTGAGAATTGATTATTGCGTCTCTATATGAGGAAATCTGGAGGTAATACACATACCTATAGCATCATGACATCGGTGCTCAGTCTCAAAATATAGATTTTTTAAAATTAAACAAAATTTGAAGTTCTAAAAACCAGTGTTGAACAAAACAGTTTAGTGTAAGTCAAGGTTGACTATTTTGTAGTAGACAGTTGGGACATTCGAATGTAAGTAGTAATGTTCTGTTGAATTACATTAATGCAAGATTGCATATTTTACTTACATATGACCTCTGTTGGCCAACTTATTTCGGTAAGTTTTTATCGACTCAAAGAACAAACAATACTATGTATTGTTTGTTCTTTGACATTATACTTTGACATTATACTT
Source organism: Stictocephala bisonia (assembly GCA_035578905.1). Lineage (NCBI taxonomy): Eukaryota > Metazoa > Arthropoda > Insecta > Hemiptera > Membracidae > Stictocephala > Stictocephala bisonia. The sequence continues at coordinate 46,229 of JAQJVL010000376.1, forward strand.
TGAGTATCATATTTATTATTAAAACATCGATCGTTAATATATGTGATTGTTGAGTTGCGAATTGCAGTGAGGAGAGTGAAGATGAATTAGTCTTTGTTACTAACTAAGGTAGACAGAATCCCAAGCACGAGGGAAGGACACCAATTTCACGTTGGAATTGAGTGGACAACGGAACGGTTAGAATAACCACCAAAGAGATAAACAATTGGTGTTAATGATGCTATTGATAAGCTTGTTGGATCAAACTTAATTCAGAAGAAACCTAAATCAACAATCAAAGAATTTTAAATGGTAGCTATTCTATCTTAATTACGTTATCTAATGTTAACAAGTCGTATCGATGTGAGTGACCTATTACAGTATTACAACGGTCGTCGTGAGCTCAACAGTATCGAAGGTTGATTACAAGTAATTGTACTGTCTACAAATATTTATAAAAATATAATAAAAACCAAAACATTTTCAGCAAAAATCAATTTGGAATCCGTCCTGGAATTAGAAACTTCAGTACAGAGTAGTTTTATTTATTAAAAAAAAAGCGTTCGACACGATGTCTTACAAAATTTTCCTACAAATAAAAAATTATCTTATCTCCATCAGTAAAATTTTTAAAGGGGAAATACTGAAATAAAAATTAGTCATTAAACACGGTGTTACCCACGGATTCAGTTTAGGACCATCACTGTCAATGTAAAAGATCTAACTTTGTTTTTGAAATTTGTTAATGATGGAGTATCAGATGAGGGAGACAAAGGTAGTTGGACATTTGCCATCATTACGTGAAAAATAACAATCACGACGTTTCGATTTGGTAAAACCCAAACCTTTTTCAAGTGCTAAAAACTAAATTACATCTACACAAACATGTTATAAAACTACGTTCTTAAACTAATAAACTTATCTACTAAAAGATTTAGCAAACTATATTGTATATTTGTTTAAAAAAAAATGTTAATGTATGCTGATGACATTTCACTTAGTGCACAAGTAATTTATTGCGGTAAATAATAATAATACCAAATCACATTTCTACGAGTACAAAATGTATCGTAGTTCAAAAATCGTGGAATAAAAGATAATGCTCATGCTGAAACCAAACTAGGGGTTTTATGTACGAAAAAACTGAAATAATATTCTACAAAACTGGCTTCGTTATAGGTTGTGTGTGTGACATAACAGTCGAGTGGCCGTAACAACGCTACTCATCACATTGATGAAGCGATGACTCACAAAGAACACGACGCCGTAGAGATCAACAGCTGATGCATTCTCTACTGGGTCTCGTCACGTAATCAGGCTTTGTTCATTTAATGAACTATAACTTAATTAATTTTTCAAACAATTTATTTTAGTGACATTTTTTCGCTTGTCTCATAAAATGCTAGATAACACAATGGTTGATAATTAGGTATTCACTAATCTCAGACTTTAGTCTACCGATTAATCTAATAATTAACTTAAGCGTGCCTAATTATTCTTTAAACTCAAGAGTGATTATTCTTTAAAGAAGCGTAGTCAAGAGTCAAGCACCTCAACGACTACGTTTATCTACGTTTATAGATGTCCGAAATAAACTTACTATACAGAATATATATACCGTAGTATACCAATTATTGTATTGGGCTCACTGGCTGCCAAACTATCTCTCTGACGTAGAACTTTGACAAATGTCAAAGTACAGAACAGTTGTTGGCAAAGTAGTTTCAAAGGAATAGCCACCTCTCATGATTAGCGGCACCACTTCTGAAAATTCTTCAGTTTACTCTTCATACCTGAATAAAGGGACATTTTTAATTTTTTGAACTTTCGGTGAGTGTCATATCTACAATTTGTACAATGGAAAATCAATAGTAATAATATTTTTTTCAATGCTATAAAAATTTATGTACAAAAATTGTAGATTCTGTTTCTAAAAGATGTTTTAAACTAGCCGTCAATATATTTCAACTAAGCAAAAACTATGATCAACCATTTTCAAAATGATTGTTTCCAGTCTCTGTACAGGGTACGCACTTGGTGCTCACATGCGAGTCCCTGTGTCAAACAATACTATAATTTAACTTACATACCTAATACACTTTGTATATATATTTGATTGCGCCAGGTTCAAGTGTAAAACCAGGAATTTATCATCAGAAGATCACACGCCTTCAGTATCCTCCTGGCGCGTCATCTCTGTTCCTGACGTCATCAGGGGGAAGTGGCTGTAGAAAACGGACTCTGGGCAGGCTTCATCACAGTGGTGATATTTCCTCACATCCCAGCTACTCATTCACTAAAAGAAATTGAGGAGCACAAATACCTCGTCAGTTAAAAATTATAAATACTGAAGACGTTAATCACAGAATATTATAAATACAGTATAGATACCAACGACTATGGCAGACATGATTCATTGCAACACTATTGTTTGTAATTTGGATTTCAACAATTAAGATAAATCTTACTACATAAAAACAACAAGGTTTGCCTTTGTCAAAAAAAGGAAATTATATCAAAACATTCCCATACTGTCACGATTCCTGATAGGAATAAGACTATATCCAGCTACCTGTCAGAGGTATTTGGATGGAAATAATGATAGCTTCGAAATTTTCATTTCGAATATATGAATTTAATCGACTAGATCATCGGCAGCTGTTTCGAACTATGTGTAATCATCTTGACATAATCGAATAAATGGTCAAATTATATTTGTTTATCAAAACGAATAACTCGAGCTTTCATTATTATTTCTTTCACTTATGGTTATTTTAAAATATTTTTTACAGCAAAGAATACATTTTTTTATAATAAATACATTATTTATTCATGAGAACGTTCACCCATTAAAATCTTGTCAACTAGTAATTTACTCTGGTGGCAGAGATTCACAACACCAATAAATACGTAACACTATAATAAAGGCGAGTTCATTAACATTCCGCCCGGAGTGGGCTGTTTTTCACGAGCTTGTGTTCACGAGCAAAGCATCTCTAGTCACTTTTATAACATTTTGAAATTGTTTAAGGCTTGATGATTTTTGTTCAGTTTTTATTGGATGGTAACAATTGTGTACATATTAGTGAATATAAAACTTCAATTCAATTCTTTTATTGATGAATAAATATAGTACATGGAAGTACAAAGTATATATAATTTAATTAAACATATATAAAGTTTAATTAAATTATACAGTGTGTCTCATGAAAGGTGTCTCAAACGCATTGTGGGCAAACCATTTGACCAAGAACATTGCTGTAAAGTTTTCCCCCAAAACCATATGCGTAGAATCTAATAAACATATTTTCATTATTGTTAGACTTCAGTATTAAAGGTCCAGGGTTTGAATATTAAAACATTTTAAAGCAAACATAAGTTATAGCATGTGGCATATCATATTAAAGGTATTAACGCACTGAGTATTTTGGTTTGATCAGATTGTATGAGATTTCCTTATCCGTTTCAAAATGGCGGCCTAAAGAATGTAAAAAATAGCAAATTTTTGTTTTTATTGCTAAATACACAGCTGAATCTTAATATCCAAAAATAGTTCTAAATTTCTAAGAAATTTTTTAAAAATGATATCCAATATGGCTCAATTTTAAAATGCTATATACATTTTGTTTATTTTTTTTATTTTTGACAATTTTGAAAAACCCAACAGTCAAAAATTTTAAATAGGAAGACCAGGCTTATTGCATACCAAATAAAAGAGCGTAAAAACCTGAAAAACGTTTATATTTAAACAATAGGCATATCTTTAACACACGCATACGCGCGCGCGCGCGCGCACACACACACACACACACACACACACACACACACACACACACACACACACACACACACACACACACACACACACACACACACACACACACACACACACACACACACACACACACACACACACACACACACACACACACACACACACACACACACACACACACACACACACACACACACACACACACACACACACACACACACACACGCGCGCACACACACACTGGGGCTCGGCCGCAGTATAGCTGATGTATTGGGTGGTCGGTAAACCACGCCTACGTGCAACTCCATTTGTCCGCACCACAGTATACTGGGGCTCGGCTGCAGGCCCACTTTGTAGTCATGCCGCTGTTATTATTGAGAAAATTAAATAAACTCTGTAAATTAAAGCATACTTTATGTTGTCTATTTGTCTAATGTTGAATCTGACTGATTTATTTAACTAAGAGGGTCAAATCTTAATATTTTAAAAATAAGATGCTGTCATTTCATTAATGTTCAGTAATAAAATATTAACTTGTCAACGCAGCAATTCAGGTCACTGAACACGGAAGACGCAATGACCTTCGTACCAAACGTTGAACAGTTGCCACTAAACACTTAGCCAGGTTCTCAGAGAGTTGTAAATTACCCCGGAGAAAACAGTCTATGACTACATGATCTTTTATAAGAAAATTGCTGTTCAGTAGTACTTAATTTCGAAACTTAATTGCTAAGAAGCGGAAGAAAAAGCTAGAAGTGTTAGAAACGAGAGAGCGTAATACAACATGTAATCTTAATTAATTAATGAAGTTAATGAATAAATAAATCCAAGGCAAGTTCTTGTGAATTTCCTGCAGTGAAAAAAGAAGCTAATGTATAATCATTGTCAAATCACAGACTGGACATTATCTTATACCTTCACTCTTCCTGTTTAACCATCGCTTACATACAATATCGATCAAAGACTGTGGTTGTAAAGTCCTAGATATCACATTTACTCGTCCCATATTATCATCACTTAGATATAATAGCGAGCAAAGACAGTGTTGCAAAGGCTTATATATATCACATAAACTCATCCTACTTTTCAATCACTTACAAACAATATCGATCAAAGACTGTGTTTGCAAAGTCCTACATATCACATTTACTCGTCCCACTTTACCATCACTTAGGTATAATATCGAGCAAAGACAGTGTTGCTAAGACCTAGATATCGCATTTACTCATCCTTCTTTTCAATTACTTACATACAATATCGATCAAAGACTGTGTTTGCAAAGTCCTAGATATCACATTTACTCGTCCCACTTTACCATCACTTAGATATAATATCGAGCAAAGACAGTGTTGCAAAGGCCTAGATATCACATTTACTCATCCTACTGTTCAATCACTTACATACAATATCGATCAAAGACTGTGTTTGCAAAGTCCTAGATATCACATTTACTCGTCCCACTTTACCATCACTTAGATATAATATCGAGCAAAGACAGTGTTGCAAAGGCCTAGATATCACATTTACTCATCCTACTGTTCAATCACTTACATACAATATCGATCAAAGACTGTGTTTGCAAAGTCCTAGATATCACATTTACTCGTCCCACTTTACCATCACTTAGATATAATATCGAGCAAAGACAGTGTTGCAAAGGCCTAGATATCACATTTACTCATCCTACTGTTCAATCACTTACATACAATATCGATCAAAGACTGTGTTTGCAAAGTCCTAGATATCACATTTACTCGTCCCACTTTACCATCACTTAGATATAATATCGAGCAAAGACAGTGTTGCAAAAGCCTAGATATCACATTTACTCATCCTACTGTTCAATCACTTACATACAATATCGAGCAGACAGTGTTGCAAAGGCCTAGATATCACATTTACTCATCCTACTGTTCAATCACTTACATACAATATCGAGCACAGACTGTGTTTTCAAAGGCTTAGATATCACATTTTCTTTCGTCCTACTGTGCCATCACTTTTATTTGCCTTATTGTACCTTCCTCTGTCATTACTATTATTACCAATTGTACTCATCTTATTGTTCTATTAATGCACTCAACGAATAAGACGAGCATCGTGGCTTACTCTTGGTTCACATAGAGGAACAACTGTTAGAGGAAGTTGGAGAGAAGCACTTGTAGGTGCGGAAGGAGTGTATTTCAGGAACGTTGGGATCCAGTAGACTAACTACATTCTCAGCTCCGCTGGCCTTTGATCTTGGGACGATGGTTGTTACAAAAGGCCTTCTGCCACAAGGAATCATAGAAGAATATTGCCACACATTAAAATACTTACAATGTTTAACGTATATAAATTTAAGGATAAACATACTAAATATGTTATAAAGATAATTTTTAAAAACGTTTATTTAAAAGCTTCTCTCATTATTTTACATATGTTGCAGGGCCGTGCGTGAACTGTTGGTATACAATGGGTGAACTAGAAACCGTTAGCTCAGTTGGCTAACCATTAAGCTAACATGTTTTATTTAAATGAATTCGATGAAAAATAACTTTCAAAAAATTAATACTGTATTACAAACCTTAGCGTCTATTCTTCACCAATCTTAAACGTCAACATCAACTGTACAAATGATTTTTTTAATTCTCAAATAAATCTATTACTTTGATGAAAATTATGTTAAGAATTGACCGGTTCACAAATTGCTTTCTTATAGAGAAAACACATAATTAACAAACTCCATTTACTATCGTTTAGAATCAAACGCTAACCGAAAAAATATAAAAAATTACATGTGATAAATAAATGAATTAACAAATAAAAATAAATTAATTGTGTTAATACTCTGCATTTCTCATCGAAAAATCAAACTGCATTATTATATGATTCTAGTAATTGTATCGTGTATTAATCCCCAACTATGACTAGTAAATTGCTTGTCATAGTTAGTGCAATACAGTACATATTTGACATTATTATATGATTCTAGTAATTGTATCGTGTATTAATCCCTAAATATGACTAGTAAATTGCTTGTCATAGTTAGTGCAATACAGTACATATTTGACATTATTATATGATTCTAGTAATTGTATCGTGTATTAATCCCTAAATATGACTAGTAAAATGCTTGTCATAGTTAGTGCAATACAGTACATATTTGACATTATTATATGATTCTAGTAATTGTATCGTGTATTAATCCCTAAATATGACTAGTAAATTGCTTGTCATAGTTAGTGCAATACAGTACATATTTGACATTATTATATGATTCTAGTAATTGTATCGTGTATTAATCCCTAAATATGACTAGTAAATTGCTTGTCATAGTTAGTGCAATACAGTACATATTTGACATTATTATATGATTCTAGTAATTGTATCGTGTATTACTCCCTAAATATGACTAGTAAATTGCTTGTCATAGTTAGTGCAATACAGTACATATTTGACATTATTATATGATTCTAGTAATTGTATCGTGTATTAATCCCTAAATATGACTAGTAAATTGCTTGTCATAGTTAGTGCAATACAGTACATATTTGACATTATTATATGATTCTAGTAATTGTATCGTGCATTACTCCCTAAATATGACTAGTAAATTGCTTGTCATAGTTAGTGCAATACAGTACATATTTGACATTATTATATGATTCTAGTAATTGTATCGTGTATTAATCCCTAAATATGACTAGTAAATTGCTTGTCATAGTTAGTGCAATACAGTACATATTTGACATTATTATATGATTCTAGTAATTGTATCGTGTATTAATCCCTAAATATGACTAGTAAATTGCTTGTCATAGTTAGTGCAATACAGTACATATTTGACATTATTATATGATTCTAGTAATTGTATCGTGTATTAATCCCCAACTATGACTAGTAAATTGCTTGTCATAGTTAGTGCAATACAGTACATATTTGACATTATTATATGATTCTAGTAATTGTATCGTGTATTAATCCCTAAATATGACTAGTAAATTGCTTGTCATAGTTAGTGCAATACAGTACATATTTGACATTATTATATGATTCTAGTAATTGTATCGTGTATTAATCCCTAAATATGACTAGTAAATTGCTTGTCATAGTTAGTGCAATACAGTACATATTTGACATTATTATATGATTCTAGTAATTGTATCGTGTATTAATCCCTAAATATGACTAGTAAATTGCTTGTCATAGTTAGTGCAATACAGTACATATTTGACATTATTATATGATTCTAGTAATTGTATCGTGTATTACTCCCTAAATATGACTAGTAAATTGCTTGTCATAGTTAGTGCAATACAGTACATATTTGACATTATTATATGATTCTAGTAATTGTATCGTGTATTAATCCCTAAATATGACTAGTAAATTGCTTGTCATAGTTAGTGCAATACAGTACATATTTGACATTATTATATGATTCTAGTAATTGTATCGTGCATTACTCCCTAAATATGACTAGTAAATTGCTTGTCATAGTTAGTGCAATACAGTACATATTTGACATTATTATATGATTCTAGTAATTGTATCGTGTATTAATCCCTAAATATGACTAGTAAATTGCTTGTCATAGTTAGTGCAATACAGTACATATTTGACATTATTATATGATTCTAGTAATTGTATCGTGTATTAATCCCTAAATATGACTAGTAAATTGCTTGTCATAGTTAGTGCAATACAGTACATATTTGACATTATTATATGATTCTAGTAATTGTATCGTGTATTACTCCCTAAATATGACTAGTAAATTGCTTGTCATAGTTAGTGCAATACAGTACATATTTGACATTATTATATGATTCTAGTAATTGTATCGTGTATTACTCCCTAAATATGACTAGTAAATTGCTTGTCATAGTTAGTGCAATACAGTACATATTTGACATTATTATATGATTCTAGTAATTGTATCGTGTATTAATCCCTAAATATGACTAGTAAATTGCTTGTCATAGTTAGTGCAATACAGTACATATTTGACATTATTATATGATTCTAGTAATTGTATCGTGTATTAATCCCTAAATATGACTAGTAAATTGCTTGTCATAGTTAGTGCAATACAGTACATATTTGACATTATTATATGATTCTAGTAATTGTATCGTGTATTAATCCCCAACTATGACTAGTAAATTGCTTGTCATAGTTAGTGCAATACAGTACATATTTGACATTATTATATGATTCTAGTAATTGTATCGTGTATTAATCCCCAACTATGACTAGTAAATTGCTTGTCATAGTTAGTGCAATACAGTACATATTTGACATTATTATATGATTCTAGTAATTGTATCGTGTATTAATCTCCAACTATGACTAGTAAATTGCTTGTCATAGTTAGTGCAATACAGTATATATTTCACATTATTATATGATTCTAGTAATAGTATCGTGTATGAATCCCCAACTATGACTAGTAAATTGCTTGTCATAGTTAGTGCAATACAGTACATATTTGACATTATTATATGATTCTAGTAATTGTATCGTGTATTAATCCCTAAATATGACTAGTAAATTGCTTGTCATAGTTAGTGCAATACAGTACATATTTGACATTATTATATGATTCTAGTAATTGTATCGTGTATTAATCCCCAACTATGACTAGTAAATTGCTTGTCATAGTTAGTGCAATACAGTACATATTTGACATTATTATATGATTCTAGTAATTGTATCGTGTATTAATCCCTAAATATGACTAGTAAATTGCTTGTCATAGTTAGTGCAATACAGTACATATTTGACATTATTATATGATTCTAGTAATTGTATCGTGTATTAATCCCTAAATATGACTAGTAAATTGCTTGTCATAGTTAGTGCAATACAGTACATATTTGACATTATTATATGATTCTAGTAATTGTATCGTGTATTAATCCCTAAATATGACTAGTAAATTGCTTGTCATAGTTAGTGCAATACAGTACATATTTGACATTATTATATGATTCTAGTAATTGTATCGTGTATTAATCCCTAAATATGACTAGTAAATTGCTTGTCATAGTTAGTGCAATACAGTACATATTTGACATTATTATATGATTCTAGTAATTGTATCGTGTATTAATCCCTAAATATGACTAGTAAATTGCTTGTCATAGTTAGTGCAATAAAGTACATATTTGACATTATTATATGATTCTAGTAATTGTATCGTGTATTACTCCCTAAATATGACTAGTAAATTGCTTGTCATAGTTAGTGCAATACAGTACATATTTAACATTATTATATGATTCTAGTAATTGTATCGTGTATTAATCCCCAACTATGACTAGTAAATTGCTTGTCATAGTTAGTGCAATACAGTACATATTTGACATTATTATATGATTCTAGTAATTGTATCGTGTATTAATCCCTAAATATGACTAGTAAATTGCTTGTCATAGTTAGTGCAATACAGTACATATTTGACATTATTATATGATTCTAGTAATTGTATCGTGTATTAATCCCCAACTATGACTAGTAAATTGCTTGCCATAGTTAGTGCAATACAGTACATATTTGACATTATTATATGATTCTAGTAATTGTATCGTGTATTAATCCCTAAATATGACTAATAAATTGCTTGTCATAGTTAGTGCAATACAGTACATATTTGACATTATTATACGATTCTAGTAATTGTATCGTGTATTAATCCCCAACTATGACTAGTAAATTGCTTGTCATAGTTAGTGCAATACAGTACATATTTGACATTATTATATGATTCTAGTAATTGTATCGTGTATGAATCCCCAACTATGACTAGTAAATTGCTTGTCATAGTTAGTGCAATACAGTACATATTTGACATTATTATATGATTCTAGTAATTGTATCGTGTATTAATCCCTAAATATGACTAGTAAATTGCTTGTCATAGTTAGTGCAAAACAGTACATATTTGACATTATTATATGATTCTAGTAATTGTATCGTGTATTAATCCCCAACTATGACTAGTAAATAGCTTGTCATAGTTAGTGCAATACAGTACATATTTGACATTATTATATGATTCTAGTAATTGTATCGTGTATTAATCCCCAACTATGACTAGTAAATTGCTTGTCATAGTTAGTGCAATACAGTACATATTTGACATTATTATATGATTCTAGTAATTGTATCGTGTATTAATCCCTAAATATGACTAGTAAATTGCTTGTCATAGTTAGTGCAATACAGTACATATTTGACATTATTATATGATTCTAGTAATTGTATCGTGTATTAATCCCTAAATATGACTAGTAAATTGCTTGTCATAGTTAGTGCAATACAGTACATATTTGACATTATTATACGATTCTAGTAATTGTATCGTGTATTAATCCCCAACTATGACTAGTAAATTGCTTGTCATAGTTAGTGCAATACAGTACATATTTGACATTATTATATGATTCTAGTAATTGTATCGTGTATTAATCCCCAACTATGACTAGTAAATTGCTTGTCATAGTTAGTGCAATACAGTACATATTTGACATTATTATATGATTCTAGTAATTGTATCGTGTATTAATCCCCAACTATGACTAGTGAATTGCTTGTCATAGTTAGTGCAATACAGTATATATTTGACATTATTATATGATTCTAGTAATTGTATCGTGTATTAATCCCCAACTATGACTAGTAAATTGCTTGTCATAGTTAGTGCAATACAGTACATATTTGACATTATTATATGATTCTAGTAATTGTATCGTGTATTAATCCCCAACTATGACTAGTAAATTGCTTGTCATAGTTAGTGCAATACAGTACATATTTGACATTATTATATGATTCTAGTAATTGTATCGTGTATTAATCCCCAACTATGACTAGTAAATTTCTTGTCATAGTTAGTGCAATACAGTACATATTTGACATTATTATATGATTCTAGTAATTGTATCGTGTATTAATCCCCAACTATGACTAGTAAATTGCTTGTCATAGTTAGTGCAATACAGTACATATTTGACATTATTATATGATTCTAGTAATTGTTTCGTGTATTAATCCCTAAATATGACTAGTAAATTGCTTGTCATAGTTAGTGCAATACAGTACATATTTGACATTATTATATGATTCTAGTAATTGTATCGTGTATTAATCCCTAAATATGACTAGTAAATTGCTTGTCATAGTTAGTGCAATACAGTACATATTTGACATTATTATATGATTCTAGTAATTGTATCGTGTATTAATCCCCAACTATGACTAGTAAATTGCTTGTCATAGTTAGTGCAATACAGTACATATTTGACATTATTATATGATTCTAGTAATTGTATCGTGTATTAATCCCTAAATATGACTAGTAAATTGCTTGTCATAGTTAGTGCAATACAGTACATATTTGACATTATTATATGATTCTAGTAATTGTATCGTGTATTAATCCCTAAATATGACTAGTAAATTGCTTGTCATAGTTAGTGCAATACAGTACATATTTGACATTATTATATGATTCTAGTAATTGTATCGTGTATTAATCCCTAAATATGACTAGTAAATTGCTTGTCATAGTTAGTGCAATACAGTACATATTTGACATTATTATATGATTCTAGTAATTGTATCGTGCATTACTCCCTAAATATGACTAGTAAATTGCTTGTCATAGTTAGTGCAATACAGTACATATTTGACATTATTATATGATTCTAGTAATTGTATCGTGTATTAATCCCTAAATATGACTAGTAAATTGCTTGTCATAGTTAGTGCAATACAGTACATATTTGACATTATTATATGATTCTAGTAATTGTATCGTGTATTAATCCCTAAATATGACTAGTAAATTGCTTGTCATAGTTAGTGCAATACAGTACATATTTGACATTATTATATGATTCTAGTAATTGTATCGTGTATTAATCCCTAAATATGACTAGTAAATTGCTTGTCATAGTTAGTGCAATACAGTACATATTTGACATTATTATATGATTCTAGTAATTGTATCGTGTATTACTCCCTAAATATGACTAGTAAATTGCTTGTCATAGTTAGTGCAATGCAGTACATATTTGACATTATTATATGATTCTAGTAATTGTATCGTGTATTAATCCCTAAATATGACTAGTAAATTGCTTGTCATAGTTAGTGCAATACAGTACATATTTGACATTATTATATGATTCTAGTAATTGTATCGTGTATTAATCCCTAAATATGACTAGTAAATTGCTTGTCATAGTTAGTGCAATACAGTACATATTTGACATTATTATATGATTCTAGTAATTGTATCGTGTATTACTCCCTAAATATGACTAGTAAATTGCTTGTCATAGTTAGTGCAATACAGTACATATTTAACATTATTATATGATTCTAGTAATTGTATCGTGTATTAATCCCCAACTATGACTAGTAAATTGCTTGTCATAGTTAGTGCAATACAGTACATATTTGACATTATTATATGATTCTAGTAATTGTATCGTGTATTAATCCCTAAATATGACTAGTAAATTGCTTGTCATAGTTAGTGCAATACAGTACATATTTGACATTATTATATGATTCTAGTAATTGTATCGTGTATTAATCCCTAAATATGACTAGTAAATTGCTTGTCATAGTTAGTGCAATACAGTACATATTTGACATTATTATATGATTCTAGTAATTGTATCGTGTATTACTCCCTAAATATGACTAGTAAATTGCTTGTCATAGTTAGTGCAATACAGTACATATTTAACATTATTATATGATTCTAGTAATTGTATCGTGTATTAATCCCCAACTATGACTAGTAAATTGCTTGTCATAGTTAGTGCAATACAGTACATATTTGACATTATTATATGATTCTAGTAATTGTATCGTGTATTAATCCCTAAATATGACTAGTAAATTGCTTGTTATAGTTAGTGCAATACAGTACATATTTGACATTATTATATGATTCTAGTAATTGTATCGTGTATTAATCCCCAACTATGACTAGTAAATTGCTTGCCATAGTTAGTGCAATACAGTACATATTTGACATTATTATATGATTCTAGTAATTGTATCGTGTATTAATCCCTAAATATGACTAGTAAATTGCTTGTCATAGTTAGTGCAATACAGTACATATTTGACATTATTATACGATTCTAGTAATTGTATCGTGTATTAATCCCCAACTATGACTAGTAAATTGCTTGTCATAGTTAGTGCAATACAGTACATATTTGACATTATTATATGATTCTAGTAATTGTATCGTGTATTAATCCCCAACTAGAAGTCTCCTAGACTTCTATTGTCTCCTAGAAGTCCAACCCCTCGTCCACGTCGTAGGAGACGGGCAACGTCATAAAGTAGGGGATAGCCTGTAGAGGCGAGACCAGTTGGGACTTCGTGAGCCCTGGTACCTCCAAGGTTGCTGGTAAGGCTCTACAGGAACTCTGAAAAGTGACGGCTAACGGGGCTCTGGTGAAGCTACGATAGGCCTAGCAAGCCAGTAGTGGATGAATACCTTGCTTTCAAAAATGGTACAACAAGCCTCGGAAAGGACGGAAAACAAGGAAAGAGACCCGGCGAGAAATTAGGATTGAGAATTGGCACATTAAATATTAGGACGTTAAGAGGAAAAGTAGAAGAAGTGGTGGATATGATGAAGAGGAGGAGATTAGACGTGTTGGGACTGGCTGAAACTAAGTGGAGAGGAGAAGGAGTTAAAGAATTGAGAGAAGGGTTTACACTGTATTGGAAGGGAAATGAGGAGGGAAAGAGAAACGGAGTAGGTTGGATAATTAAAGAGGACGTAATAGCAGAGGTGAAAGGAGTTAATGACAGAATAATAAGAACAAAAATTAATCTGAAAGGATACAATTTGGAATTGATCCAAGTATATGCTCCACAGGTAGGATGCCCATTAGAAGAAAAAGAAAATTTTGAAGACGAATTACAGAGAGAGGTAGATAGTGAGAATCTGGTAATCATGGGAGATTTTAATGCACATGTTGGTATAAATAGAGAAGGTTTTGAGGAAGTAATAGGTAAAGAAGGGTGGGGGAACAAGAATAGAGAAGGAGATAGATTATTGGAATTTTGTAAAAGAAACAGTCTAGTTGTGGGAAATACTTGGTTTGCTAAAAGAGAAAATCATAAAATAACATGGTATGGAGGAGTGGATGGTAGGAAGTCAGTAGTGGACTACTTCATATATAAGGAGGAAATAAAAAAAGAAGTTTTAGACATCAAAGCAATCCCTACGGAAGCCATGGACAGTGACCATAGACTGTTAGTGTTGAAATTTAGGACCAACAAACAAAGAAAGACGAGGGAAAAACAGGAGAGAAAAATTAGAGTGTGGAAGCTGAAGGAGGAGGAGAAACAAGAGGAGTTTCAAGAAGTTTTAAAAAAGCATTTACCAAAGGAACAACCTCAGTCTGTAGAGAAAGAGTGGACAAAATTTAGGGAAACGTTTGTGGAGGCAGCTGAAGAAATATGTGGAAGGACAAGTGCAAAAAGAAGATGGAAGGAAACTCCATGGTGGAATGAAAGGGTAAAAGAAGTGGTAAATAGAAAAAACAGAGCATTTAGGACATGGTTTAAGGAAAAGACAGATGAAGCTAAGGAAGAATATGCACGATGGAAAAAGGAAGCAAAGAAAATAGTTAAAGAAGAAAAGAATAAACGGATGGAAGAATGGACTAGGATGATGGAAGATGATTCAAATGGGAGTAAGAAAGTACTGTACTCTTTAGTGAGGAAAAGGAGGAATGGGGAAAAAATAGATGTAGTGATGAAAAACGAAGAAGGAGAGGAAATAAAGAATAAGGAAGAGTTAAAAGATATGTGGAAACAATATTTCCAGACATTACTGAACCCAAATGTCGAAACACAAAGAGAGGGGAAGGAGGAAGATATAATAGAGACAAATGGAGAGGAAGATGAGGACATAAAGTGGCTAGAGTTTGAGGAAGCTGTAAAGAGGATGAAAGAGGGAAAAGCAGCAGGAGTGGACGAGTTACCAATAGAGCTAATAAAGAGGGCGGGTGCTGTCGGCATGCAGTGGCTATACAGAGTGATGAGAGTGGTATGGAGGGAAAGAAAAACTCCAAAAGATTGGAAAAAGGCAGTAATAGTGCCAATCTTCAAGAAAGGGGATAGGAAGGTTTTCAGTAATTATAGAGGGATAGCCTTAATGTGTCACAGTGCAAAGGTATATGAGAAAATTTTGGAAAAAAAGGTGAGGAACGAAGTAGAAAGAAAACTGAGAGAGGAGCAAAGTGGATTTAGACCGGGAAGATCAACAATAGACCTCATTTTTGCTGCTAAACAGATGCAGGAGAAGAATTATGAGTATGGAAGAGATCTAGTAATGGGGTTCCTAGATATGGAAAAAGCGTATGATACTGTGAGAAGGGATAAGGTATGGGAAGCACTTAAAAGGAAGGGAGTTAAAGACAGTATAATTGAAAGAGTAAGAGAGATTTGTGGAGAAAGCCAAAGTTGTGTAAAGATAGGGGGTGAAAAGACAGGGTGGTTCAATCAAGAAAACGGATTAAGACAGGGTAGCGCTCTGTCACCTCTTCTCTTCATAACAGTATTAGATGAAGTAATGAGTGGAGTGGCAAAAAGAATTGGAGAAGAAAATATGAAGGTTATGGCATTTGCGGATGACTTAATGGTTTGGGGAAGTAAAATAAAAGAGGTACAAAGACAGTTGGATGTGTGGGTAGAAGAAGTAAAGAAATATGGGATGAAATTCAATGTGTCGAAAAGTGAATATATGGTAACAACAAGGAACAAAGAGTGTATATTAGAAAAATTAATGCTGGGAAGAGAGGAAATGAAGAGAGTACAGTTCTTCAAATATTTGGGTAGTGTCCTGGAAGAAAATGGTAAAAATGAAAGAGACATAAATGAACGAGTTAGACAGGCTGGAAATTTCTACAAATTAGTTAGGGGATTAATAAGAGACAAAGGATTGCCACAAAGAAGTAAAGAAATTATATATAGGACATACTACATACCAATATTAACATATGGAGCAGAGACATGGGTAATGAAGAATAGAGAAAAGAGCAAGATACAGGCATGTGAGATGCGTTTCCTGAGAGGTAGATTAGGAGTAACGAAGTGGGATAGAATACGAAATGAAACAATAAGAGACAGATTAAATGAAGAACCTCTGCAAGATAAAATAGAAAGGGAAAGAATTAGATGGTTCGGACATGTGAAAAGGATGGAGGATGAGAGGATACCAAAAAAGTGGATGGAGTGGAGGATACAGGGTAAACGTCCAAGGGGTAGACCAAGGGATAGATGGAGAGATGGGTTAAAGGAGAGTGTAGTAAGAAGAGGGGAGGTATGGGAAAACATATTGGAAGAAAGGAAGTGGGAAGATAAGCTATGGTGGAGAGGACTGTGTACCAAGCAGACCCGGGAGAAGACTGGAACCTGCTGCTGATGATGATGATGATTAATCCCCAACTATGACTAGTAAATTGCTTGTCATAGTTAGTGCAATACAGTACATATTTGACATTATTATATGATTCTAGTAATTGTATCGTGTATTAATCCCTAAATATGACTAGTAAATTGCTTGTCATAGTTAGTGCAAAACAGTACATATTTGACATTATTATATGATTCTAGTAATTGTATCGTGTATTAATCCCCAACTATGACTAGTAAATTGCTTGTCATAGTTAGTGCAATACAGTACATATTTGACATTATTATATGATTCTAGTAATTGTATCGTGTATTAATCCCCAACTATGACTAGTAAATTGCTTGTCATAGTTAGTGCAATACAGTATATATTTGACATTATTATATGATTCTAGTAATTGTATCGTCTATTAATCCCCAACTATGACTAGTAAATTGCTTGTCATAGTTAGTGCAATACAGTACATATTTGACATTATTATATGATTCTAGTAATTGTATCGTGTATTAATCCCCAACTATGACTAGTAAATTGCTTGTCATAGTTAGTGCAATACAGTACATATTTGACATTATTATATGATTCTAGTAATTGTATCGTGTATTAATCCCCAACTATGACTAGTAAATTTCTTGTCATAGTTAGTGCAATACAGTACATATTTGACATTATTATATGATTCTAGTAATTGTATCGTGTATTAATCCCCAACTATGACTAGTAAATTGCTTGTCATAGTTAGTGCAATACAGTACATATTTGACATTATTATATGATTCTAGTAATTGTTTCGTGTATTAATCCCTAAATATGACTAGTAAATTGCTTGTCATAGTTAGTGCAATACAGTACATATTTGACATTATTATACGATTCTAGTAATTGTATCGTGTATTAATCCCCAACTATGACTAGTAAATTGCTTGTCATAGTTAGTGCAATACAGTACATATTTGACATTATTATATGATTCTAGTAATTGTATCGTGTATTAATCCCCAACTATGACTAGTAAATTGCTTGTCATAGTTAGTGCAATACAGTATATATTTTACATCTGTTCCTATCAGTTTAAAGCAAGGTAAGTAGAAAAATATAAATTCTACTTACCTTGAGTTAGTAGAATTTTACCTAGGGGACACCCCTTCACGCTTTGCGTGCCAACCCCCTTCACTCGCTGAGCTCGTTAGTTCTCAGCCTTTGACTTTTGACTTCAATTAATAGTAGGGTAACTGTATAACGTAAAATCACAATAAACAAATAACATTACGGCATTTAATTACCATGAAACATTCAAGTTCAGTAGAGTGGATCCCTTCAATTGAATGTAAATAAAACCATGCTTAAAACCTTCCCTGGTATAACATTATGAACACTAACCTCCTAATTATTAAAAACACCATTTTTTACACTCCAACAGCAGTTAAAACTTTCTGGAAATCGTTATTTACATTTGAAAAGCTGTTAGTTTTCGATTCATATCTCTCCGTGTTATTTTTATGGCCGAAGAACGTACTTTGAGAGCTTCCCATACCCTTCAGGATAACAATATTGAAGAATTAAGACCTTATTGCACATACGAACAGACGCAAATTTTTTGATACCTCAACGTTTCAATTGGTCAAGAAATAAGGGAGGAGTTTTGTTGACAAAAATCGGCTTCACGTATTATATATAAAGTAGGGTTGCCATAAACCTTCATATTAAAATACGGACACCAGATTGGGGGTCTGGCAGGGGGAGGGGAATTTTGAAATTTTCAAATATGAATTTTATGAATAGCCTTTTATGAATTTTATTATATACGATTTGAGTTGTTAAATTGGGAAAATAATACTTTAGGGTATATAATATTGATAGTATATGTAATACTACAACTATAATATAATTTGAGTAATATAATATTAACAAACAATACTTATAAAAAGACATTCATTAAGTTTAAGTTGGCAGGACTCAATAAATTTTCATAAGTCATTTGTGCTAGTTGTACTGGTCTTGTGCTGAAGTCTGAATCCAGTCATATTTTTCTGAAGAGATTACCTTTTTTAAATAAAGAACTATTGTTTTAATGGTATCAAAGATTCAGTACTTGACATGTCTCAGAATAGCCTTCACCTTCTCTACCACTCTACTGACAGAGTAGTGGTAGAGAACCACTCTACTGTCTGTTCCGATCGAGTGTCCAGATATTATTCATAAGTGAAAAAAAACTTGTTCAACTGGTGCTGAAGTCCCGGGTAGAGAAAGAGCACATTCCAACACTCTTTCAAAATGTTCGCACTTATTTTGTTTGAAACTGAGGGGAGGTGGGTGTGTGGTAGTATAATAGTGCACAGCATGTAAGTCATCATACAACACACAACCTCTCACGATTGTCGACTTACGATTGCCAAAGTACCAGTATTACATGTTGGTCTTTTTCATTATTAAATATTTAAAATACATTTTTATTATTCACAGAATGAAAAATATGTACATCTACCCGGTTTTTTCTTTGTCCGGTATGGACACGGACAAAGAATATAAAATACAAATCGTCAATACAAAATACGGACTTATGGCAATCCTACATATAAGGCAATCCTACATTGACTATTGTCGAATGGCAAACAAGAATTCTCCAGGTTATTGTGTCAATTTAAACTTTTATTCAAAGTACCGCTTAGTACTTTTAAAACTGTAAACACGTTGAGTGCTGACGACCCGGTTCCGGGTCCCGCGTGGTCGAGCGCCGAGTGCGCGTGCCTCGGATCCGTGTCGCGCTGCAATGTTCTCTTATACTAGGCAGTGTGAGCTCAGCTCTTGTGGAGGGAGGACTGTATGTCGCCCGCTCCTTCAGTGCAACACGTGCTATATTTTGGTGTTCGTCGTTTCCGCCTAGCGATTTTTTGAGTTTTCTTATACACGTTATTGTTTTTATAGTATTTAGTGAGTAGTTGCTTATATTATATTTGTATATAGTTTATTTTTATTAGTGTTTTATATAGCTTATTATCATTTAGTGAAGTAATAGTGTTAATTTAAATAAAAATGGCTGATCGTAATGAAAGTGATGATGACCTTGGAAGTGACCGGAAACAGGAACAAATATTATTGGATGGCGTTGTAAATATTGTAAATATATAACAATTAGTTTTTAGTGAAATATAAAGTGTTTGTGACATTGTTTGGGTGCATTTTGAAAATGTTGCCATACATTTGCCTTCTTGGCGCATCCCCAGGAGCTGACGACCCGGATCCGACCCATGGATTTTTACTGACAGGGAATGAACAATAAACCATCCCACCGACTTCCTGATCTCAAATTAGCATCTGAAAACACTAATGCTGAGTAGTTTTTTTGTTTTTAACTTTCAGATATAGACGTGGTATAGGTCTAACATGTATAGCAGTCAACGTGTTAATCATTGAATTTTTTGCAGTATACCTCCATTTTTTCTTACTGTGCTACTTTTCAAATGATCTAGATACAAGCTGTTGGATCAATTAATTGTTTATTCTGAACATTTAACAGCTGGAGATTTGGGTCGTTAACAAACTCCCATACCAGTTGTTACACTGTATTGGGTTGAACGGTTGAGCGTGTTTATCTCCTGGCTCCGCCGTTAGAGATACGGCTAGTCGTAATCTGACCTCAAAACCCATAAACCCACGTTATATCTAAACGACACTCAGTTAGTTATGAAGCATTTCTAAAGTGGAATAATTACTTCCCAGAAAGGCGTACTGTTGTTGTTTTTGTGTTATAGGCTAAATGACGCAAATTCACTCTGGTCCTCAACTCTGTCAACATATTCGTTCTATGGGTGGAATACGCTGACCTATAAGAGGGAAAGTTGGTTTCACGCATTTATCAACCTTGATATTTACATAGTTGAATCCACAAAGCAAATTCCACATTGCGTATTATTCGCAAAATTAAAAAAATATTACTAACATTGTACCAAATTATTACTAATATCAATCTAATTATAGAATATGGGAGAGAGGGAGGGAAATTAAATAAATATAAAATCTTAATAACAAATTTAAAACAATGCTTTTACTTTTATACAAAATAAAAATATCGGGGAGAGAGAGAGAGAGAGAGAGAGAGAGAGAGAGAGAGAGAGAGAGAGAGAGAGAGAGAGAGAGAGAGAGAGAGAGAGAGAGAGAGAGAGAGAAAATGTTCCCAAAAATTCAAGAATGGCAAGTATTGGATGATTATACTTTGAGCGATCATCAGTATATCAAGACGGTACTGCGGGAAACCCCTGATGTTAGGGAAAATAACGAACCCTCACAAACAAGAAGCATTAGATGGAACAGGAATAAGTTCTGCGAAGAGAAGATAATAAAATATCTGGAAGAACTGGAAGCAATGGAAGACCTAAATTGGTCGAGTAGAAGAAAGGCACTGGATGAGAGAATACGAACAGTGAAGACGAAATTAATAGAAGCATGTGACACGGCTATGCCAAGAATAAAAAAACGCGAAACCAGAGGAAATCAAATTACTGGTGGACCGAAGAAATCAACATTCTGCGAAAAGAGTGTTTAGCAGCAAGGAGGAGATACACAAGGTCGAAAGGAAATACCCAAAAGAAAGAAGATCTCAACGAAAAGCGCAAGAAGTTTAAAGCGGCCATCGAGACCAGTATGACCCGATGTTGGAAGGAATTGCTAACCGAACTGAAATGGATCCATGGGGGCTACCATTCAAAATAGTAATGAAAAAACTAGTTCGAAGACAGAAGACTCCGGGATTGGATAACGAAGACTGGGTGAGTGAGATAATCAGTACACTATTCCCGATTTGTCCAGAATTTGACAGACAAAGACCAACGATGGTGAATACCAAAGCAGAAGACTTGTTCACTCTCGAAGAACTGAAAGAAGTTGGTTCACGATTGAAAAATGACAGGGCGCCGGGACCGGATGGGATTCCAAACGAAGTGCTTAAAGCGGTTATCAGAAACTATCCAAAATTGCTATTGGATATAAACAACAATTGCTTAATACATGGAAAATTTTTCCAAGAGTGGAAGAAACAGCAAGTAATACTACTACTACGGAAAAAGGATAAACCTCTTGATATACCATCGTCCTTCCGGCCACTGTGTCTATTAGACACAATGGGTAAGGGTTTAGAAGGAATGCTGATACAAAAAATAAATAAACACTTGACACGGGGAAACGAACTCTCATCCAGACAGTTTGGTTTCCGGAGGGGAATGTCTACTGTGGATGCCATCAAGGAAGTGGTGGAAACAGCAAAAAGTGAGAGGAAAAAAGTCGGAGGCAAAAAGGGATTTTGTGCCTTAATAGCCATCGACATTCGGAACGCTTTCAATTCTGCAAGATGGAAGGACATACTGGACGCGATGGAGAAGAAGAGGATTCCAGAGCATCTACTGCGAATGATCAGTGACTACCTTAGTGACAGAAGAATATTTTATGAAGAAGACGAAGCAAAAGTGGAATAAAGTATGACTTGTGGAGCACCACAAGGATCTAAGTTGGGACCTCTCTTATGGAATATCATGTATGACGAATTGTTGGAGATTGAACTCCCAGAAGATACTAAAGTAATAGGGTACGCAGACGACGCCTTAATAGTCTCAGTATCACATTCGACGAAGATTCTTGAGGAAATAGTCAACGATAGCCTCGAACGAATAAAAAGATGGATCGATAGCATATGACTCGAAATGGCAGTCGATAAAACAGAAGCAGTTATAGTTACTGACCGTCGAAGTTTCGAGAAACCCGTCATCAAGTTGGAGGGATCTGTGATGCATTGGAGGAAAACAATTAACTATCTGGGAGTGGAGTTGGACGAGAAACTATGTTTTGGCCCACACATCTAGAAACGTGCAGTCAAAGCGGCACAATGTGCGGCGAGTCTCTCGAGACTTATGCCGAACATTGGGGGACCGAGGGCAAGTAAAAGGAAACTAATTTCTACGGTGGTTCAGTCGAAGGTCTTATACGCCGCCCCGATTTGGGCCGAAAGTTTGCAAAATAATGACCTGAAAAAAATTCTAGGGTCAGTACAAAGAACAATCTCTCTACGAATCACAACTGCTTATCGGACGGTCTCAGAAAGTGCAGTGCTGGTATTATCAAGCACTCCACCGATCGACCTTCTCGCACTGGAGAGAAAGGAATCATACGATACTATGAAGGCAAATGGACACATCGAAGAACCAGAAATATCAAACGTAAAGTCCTTAGCAAAGTTAAAAGCAAGGACCAAGCTAGTAGATCAATAGCAACAACGATGGAATTCGGAGAAAACTGGGAGATGGACTCATAGGCTCATACCCAATTTGAGTATATGGATAAATAGACCACATGGGGAAATGAACTATTTTCTTACCCAAACGATGACTGGACATGGTAGCTTCAATGCATACCTCAAACAATTTAAAAAGATGGACAATGATATATGTGATTTTTGTAAAAACCACCAAGATGACGTGGAACATACATTTTTTCAATTCGAAGAGTGGAGGACACAACGAGAGGAGTTGTTCACGAGGACGGGCACGAGAATAACGCCCGAAAACCTGATAGATGTTATGACCAAAAATGAAGCATTTTGGAAGGCAACGGATGAATTCGTGACCAACATACTTAAGAAGAAAGAAGAGTACAGGAGAAGAAGTGACTGTACATTCTAATATGGAAAAGATCCCGAATTAAAAGATGAAATGACATAGATTGAAACGGAAAGTGTTGAAAAACTACAACCTCGTCAGCGCGAAGTAATGTGAAAACAGTTCCACGCTGTCGGAGAGGGAAGATGAATAGGGGAGTTCTTTTAGTGGGTATTATGGGGTACATAGGAGATTAAGACAAATCCTCTCCGGGATGGGATAAATCCTTAAGCTAAAAAGGAATGAAGCTCACTCGTCCCCATTGAGTCCCACACACCCTGTTGTACGGGCAACAGATGTGCATAAACAGCATTTTTTCTCCCTACCGCAAAAAAAAAAAAAAAGATAGATAGATAGATAGATAGATAGATAGATAGATAGATGGATAGATATATAGATAGATAGATAGACTCGGGGGGGAAGCTGAACCCCTACCGAGCGCCTCCCCAGGTGGCGGATCGGGGAATGCTTCCCAGATTATTCTGGGTGGTGCCGAGGAAATCAAATACTCGGGGTGGACCAAAATCAGCTAGGGGAAGGAACCCCGAATAAATAAACCAGTATGGAGATTATGCAGATGACTAAAAACATAATACCCCAGGCGGGTACCAGTGGAGTTGGGAATCCTGCCGGAGGTTCTGATCGGGATATTGGAGGCCCGGTAGCCTCCGCTGATCACACGGTTTCTGGGGGCGATCAAAATCGTCTTATCCAAACGGCTCAAGTTGGCCACTTGGCTGGAGAGGAAGATAAAGCTACTAGTGGTACACAGATGTCTATGGCAAACAGTGATTTTGGGGAGGATGAGTTTTCCACTGACCCCCTTGGAATGATGAACGCCATTCAACAAAAAGAAAATGAGGAAACAACCCTGTTAATGGGAATACGAGAAATCATAAAGTCAGTATACTCTATTACGAAAGACGCTCGTAATATACATAAAAGTATCAAGTCAGACGTAGAGATGGCTGTTAAGAAAATCGATAGACTCAGTTTGAAGCATGACGAGTTGGAAAAAGATAGACAAGTATTTAGGAGGCAAATGAAGCCCTTATTGGAGAGAAATAATGAGGAGATTCAGTTGCCTATGAGGTACAATAAGGTAAAAGAGGCTGGCAGGACTCTTGGAAAGGAGAACAAAAAGAGGGGAACTACAAGCCCACCTCAACTAACACCAGCAAAGACGATAGCTGATATGAGAGAAAGGCTCTCAACCAAAGAAATGAGGAACGACACCGTGGAAATTGAAGAAAGAGTGTCACAAGACGGACAAGATGGATTTGAAACAGTCCATCGCAAAACGAAAAGGAAGAAAAACAATACGGAGGAAAAAACGCCAGGAAAACAGGCTTCAAAGAAGAGAAGCCGAAATCGACGTTTTGGAAAAACGGAAGTAATTAAAATTACAGCTAGAGAAGGAGTAAGCTATGCGGATTTATTGAAGAAAGTCAAGAAGGACGTTGATCCGTGTAGCACAGGAAACGAAGTAACCTCGGTCAGGAAAACCAAAACTGGAGAGATGATAATGGTTGTGAAGAAGGACGATAAAGTAAGTGTCCTGGCAGCGGCTGTCACTAAGTCATTAGAAAGTCAAGCCTCAGTCAGCATGATACAAAGGTGAGAAAAAATCACAATCAAAGATTTGGATGAAACACTGGAGACCCCAGAGGTCCTGGATGAAGTTAAGAAAATTTTGGCGGAAGCTGAAATCTCGGCCGAGATAGAATGCAAGATGAACCGGGGATACGGCGATAGCCAGATTGCAACAATACGATTAGAGGAGAAGGCTGCAGATGTCCTACTGAAGATAGGAAAAATCAGAGTGGGCATGGTAATATGTCGAATCCAAGAGGCTCTAACCGTTATGAGATGCTATAGATGTCTGTGTTATGGACATTACGAAGCCCAATGTAACGGACTAGATAGACACGATGTGTGCCTGAAATGTGGACTCAAAGGACACAAAGTCAAAGAATGCAAAAATGCACCTGCATGCATTATATGCAAAACCAGAGGAAAACAAAGATTTGACCACATCCTCGGAACATCTCGATGTCATTGCTTCAAGGAGGAGATAAGAAAAGATAAGACAAAATATTAAATGTTACTATTACAGATAAATCTGGGAAAATGCAAACAAGCACAGGAACTATCGATGCAAGTAGCCGCTGAGAAGGAGGCGGATATACTGCTCATATCGGAGCAATATAGGAGACCAGAAAGTGCACTGTGGTTCGAAGATAACACTGGTAAGGTGGCTATTGTAACCACGATCTGAGGATTCAGCGATCAAAGGAAAATAAAAAAGGTTTCGTTTGGATAGAGGTCGCAGGTATAAGAATATATAGCTGCTACTTCACACCATGTGATGAAATCGAAAAATTTACCGAAGAAATGGTGAAACTAGAGAAAAGCATCGAAGAGGCAAAAGATGTTCTAATCACAGGAGACTTTAATGGAAAGTCTCCAGAGTGGGGAGAATATAGATCGGACAAGCGAGGCAAAATCATAGCAGAAATGATTGCTCGCAGGGATCTGATCATAATCAACCAAGGAAGAGAGCCAACTTTCCAGAGAGGCGATTCGAGTTCTATAATTGATCTAACGATAGCCTCTGAAAATGTTGCCAGAAAAATTCAAGAATGGTCAGTATTGGATGATTATACTTTGAGTGATCATCAGTATATCAAGACGATACTGCGGGAAACCCCTGATGATGGGGAAAATAACGAACTCTCACAAACAAGAAGCATTAGATGGAACAGGAATCAGTTCTGCGAGGAGAAGATGGTAAAATATCTGGAAGAACTGGAAGCAATGGAAGACCTAAATTGGTCGAGTAGACGAAAGACACTGGACGCGAGAATACGAACAGTGAAGACGAAATTAATAGAAGCATGTGACGCGGCTATGCCAAGAATAAAAAAAACGCGAAACCAGAGGAAATCAAAATACTGGTGGACCGAAGAAATCAACAATCTGCGAAAAGAGTGTTTAGCAGCAAGGAGGAGATACACAAGGTCGAAAGGAAATACCCAAAAGAGAGAAGAACTCAACGAAAAACGCAAGAAGTTTAAAGCGGCCATCGAGACCAGTTGACCCGATGTTGGAAGGAATTGTTAACCGAACTGGAAATGGATCCATGGGGGCTACCATTCAAAATAGTAATGAAAAAACTAGTTCGAAGACAGAAGACTCCGGGATTGGATGACGAAAACTGGGTGAGAGAGATAATTAGTACACTATTCCCGATTTGCCCAGACTTTGACAGACCAAGACCAACGACGGTGAATATCAAAGCAGAAGACTTGTTCACTCTCGAAGAACTGAAAGAAGTTGGTTCACGATTAAAAAATGATAGGGCGCCGGGACCGGATGGGATTCCAAACGAAGTGCTTAAAGTGGTTATCAGAAACTATCCAAAATTGCTATTGGATATATACAACGATTGCTTAGTACATGGAAAATTTTTCCAGGAGTGGAAGAAACAGCAAGTAATACTGCTACCGAAAAAGGACAAGCCTCTTGATAAACCATCGTCTTTCCGGCCACTATGTCTATTAGACACAATGGGCAAGGGTTTAGAGGGAATGCTGATACAAAAAATAAATAAACACTTGACACGGGGAAACGAACTCTCATCCAGACAGTTTGGTTTCCGGAGGGGAATGTCTACTGTGGATGCCATCAAGGAAATGGTGGAAACAGCAAAAGGTGCGAGGAAAAAAGTCGGAGGCAAAAAGGGATTTTGTGCCTTAATAGCCATCGACATTCGGAACGCTTTCAATTCTGCAAGATGCAAGGACATACTAACCGCAATGGAGAAGAAGATGATTCCAGAGCATCTACTGCGAATGATCAGTGACTACCTTAGTGACAGAAGGATATTTTATGAAGAAGACGAAGCTAGAGTGGAGCAAAGTATGACTTGTGGAGCACCACAAGGATCTAAGTTGGGACCACTCTTATGGAATATCATGTATGACGAATTGTTGGAGATTGAACTCCCAGAAGATACTAAAGTAATAGGTTACGCAGACGACGCCTTAATAGTCTCAGTATCACATTCGACGAAGATTCTTGAGGAAATAGTCAACGATAGCCTCGAACGAATAAAACGATGGATTGATAGCAGAGGACTCGAGATGGCAGTCGATAAAACAGAAGCGGTTACAGTTACTGACCGTCGAAGTTTCGAGAAACCGTCATCAAGTTAGATGGATCTGTGATCCATTGGAGGAATACCATTAACTACCTGGGAGTGGAGTTGGACGAGAAACTTTGTTTTGGCCCACACATAAAGAAACGTGCAGTCAAAGCGGCACAATGTGCGGCGAGTCTCTCGAGACTTATGCCGAACATTGGGGGACCGAGGGCAAGTAAAAGGAAACTAATCTCTACGGTGGTTCAGTCGAAAATCTTATACGCCGCCCCGATTTGGGCTGAAAGTTTGCAAAATAATGACCTGAAAAAAATTCTAGGGTCAGTACAAAGAACAATCTCTCTACGAATCACATCTGCTTATCGGACGGTCTCAGAAAGTGCAGTGCTGGTATTATCAAGCACTCCACCGATCGACCTTCTCGCAATGGAGAGAAAGGAATTATACGATACTATGAAGGCAAATGGACACATCGAAGAACCAGAAATATCGAAAATAAAGTCTTTAGCAAAGTTAAAAGCAAGGACCAAGCTAGTAAATCAATGGCAACAACGATGGAATTCGGAGAAAACTGGGAGATGGACTCATAGGCTCATACCCAATTTGAGTATATGGATAAATAGACCACATGGGGAAATGAACTATTTTCTTACCCAAACGATGACTGGACATGGTAGCTTCAATGCATACCTCAAACGATTTAAAAAGATGGACAATGATATATGTGATTTTTGTAAAAACCACCAAGACGACGTGGAACACACACTTTTTCAATGCGAGGAGTGGAGGACACAACGAGAGGAGTTGTTTACGAGGACAGGTACGAGAATAACGCCCGAAAACCTGATAGATGTTATGACCAAGAATGAAGCATTTTGGAAGGCAACGGATGAATACGTGACCAACATACTTAAGAAGAAAGAAGAGTACAGGAGAAGAAGTGACTGACTGTACACTCTAATATGGAAAAGATCCCGAATTAAAAGATGAAATGAAATAGATTGAAACGAAAATTGTTGAAAAACTACAACCTCGTCAGCGCGAAGTAATGTGAAAACGGTTCCGCGCTGTCGAAGAGGGAAGATGAATAGGGGAGTTCTTTTAGTGGGTATTATGGGGTACATAGGAGATTAAGACAAATCCTCTCCGGGATGGGATAAATCCCTAAGCCAAAAAGGGATGAAGCCCACTCGGCCCCATTGAGTCCCACACACCCTGTTGTACGGGCAACAGATGTGCATAAACAGCATTTTTTCTCCCTACCGAAAAAAAAAAAAAAAAAGATAGATAGATAGATAGATAGATATTATACTATATAATATCTATGTTATAGATATTTGTGATCTATGGTTATCTTAGTATCTAGTAATGGAGTTTGAAAAAAACTAAGTAGCAGCTCAAACCATCTATGTCTAAAACAGTGTGCAGTTTGTTAATTTTTACGTAAGCTTTCAGAATAATATACAAAATAAAATCAACTTCAATAGGAGAAGTTTACTTTCCTCTTAGGTGATCTATAGTCATTTTACTATTTAATAATTAAGTCCAAAGAAACTAAATTGTTAACTAAAACCAACTATGACTAAAAACCAACAGTATGTGGTTTGTTCAGTTTGACTAAAACTTTCAAAATAATATAGAAATTGAAAATCTACTTCACCGAGGAAATGGAAGTTTACTTTCATGATTTGTGATCCATCTTAGTGTCTAGTTATAACGTCCGAAGAATCTAAATCGTAGCTGAAACCAACTATGACTAAAAGCCAACAGTGTTCAATTTGGTCAGTTTCCCACAAATTTTCAAAATAATATAAAAATTAAAGTTAACTTGAACAACTGAAGTTTACTTTCTTCATTTCTTAAAGCTAAAACTATTCAGTTTGTTCAGTTTCACCAAACTTTCATATATTATACACATTAAAAATCTACTTCAACAAGGGAAGTTTTGATCTTAAAACTTAGGCTTAAGCGGCCGTGTCATAACTAGAATCTACATTTTCCGGTGACACACTCGTCAAAGTACTATCTACAATATTTACAAGATAATCAAACGTTTCGCCTATACTGTGATGTGGCATCCTCAATGGTTTCTCTGAGACTAGGAAGTTTACTTTTCTGATTTGCGATGCATAGCATTTAATATCTAGTAATGAAGTCCGGAGTTGAACTTAGAAAGAGTATGGAATATCATCTCCATTTGAGTATTTTTTTTTTTTAATTCGTCTGTTTGGAAATATTGCAAGTATTTTTCAATTTGGAAAGTGATTTGCTTTGTTGATAAGATGATGGATAGAGCGGTAACTTTAAAAGACTATTAACGAACATCTCCAACTAGACAGATAACAACTGGAAAAAAGAAAAAATACTCCAGTAAGTTCGAAAAGAGTACAAGTGATAAAATATGATTGTTGCTTGTTTTGGTTAATTGTTGCTACTAATGCTAGAGCCGAGCTAGGACAAATTCAATTAAAGTTAGAAGAGAGTCTAAGTATTAGAATTAAACTTAGAAATAATATAAAATAATATCACCTTTTGACTGTAGCAACTTGGAAAAATCGGTTAGTTAGGAATTAGTACAACTATTAAGACATGATTGTTGCTTGATTTGGTTGATAGGATCAAGGATAGAGTTGAACTTGGATAGAACAATATCTCCTTTTTGGTATATAACATTGGAGAAATGCGATTAAGTTCGGAAAGAGTACAAGTATTAAACTGGTTAAAAGGATTATGGATAGAGTTAAACTTTGTTTGAATTTGTAAGAATATCTCCTAATGAGTATGAAACTTGGAAAAATCGATGTTTGAAAGGAGGATTGATGTGATTAATGGGACTATAAAATAGTTGAAAATTAAATGAGGACGGGGGAATATATCCTTAGAAGTATAACAATTTGGAGAAATTCGAATAAGTTTGTAAAGAGTACAATTAATTATTATTAATTGGTTGATTTGGTTAGTCGGACTTTGGATAGAGTTGAACTTTGCATGAAAACGGTAAAATGTCTCCTTTTAGTATACAAACTTGCATTAAGTTGAACTGGAAAAAATTATGGAAGAATATCTCCTTTTGAGTATTAAACACTATGGGACATTTGATTAAGTTAGTTTTTTCCACTCGGATAATTTTAAATTTAGAACGAGTATGGTAAAATGTATCCTTTGAAGAATACAAACTTGGAAAAATTCTATTACGGTTAAAAAGACATGATTGTTAAGTTAAATTGTTAAGTTACGGTTAAAAAGACTTTTATTAAGTACATAGAGTTGAACTTAGAAAAATACTTACTCTCTCTAACACTAGGAAAGATCTATTGATAACCTTCCTAATACAATCACAGTGTAATAACATATTTTTATTTATTCAATACCACTGTACGTGTATGGGTGGGCGGGTGGGTCAATACCACTGAACGTGTATGGGTGGGCGGGTGGGTCAATGCCAATGTACGTGTATGGGTGGGTGGGTGGATCAATGCCAATGTACGTGTATGGGTGGCTGGGTGGGTCAATGCCACTGTACGTGTATGGGTGGGTGGGTGGGTCAATGCCACTGTACGTGTATGGGCGCGCGGGTGGGTCAATGACACTGTACGTGTATGGGCGGGCGGGTGGGTCAATGACACTACGTGTATGGGCGGGCGGGTGGGTATATGGATATACTGTATGTAGTAATACTTGAATGTTTGAGGGGAATAAGGGAGGGACTGACAAGGTGATGACCCTGCCATTCACATGACAAACTGGATAAATAACTACTTGACACACTATTGGATGTGATCTATGTTTTTTCTTCTGTGTGATACATATATTTTTCTTTTTTTCTGTACGCCCAGGCGTAGAATTTGATCCTCAGAGGATTTGTTGTGGAGTCTCTCCAGCCAATATACACTGATTTCCTTAGAAAGTAACCCAATGACAAATGAACAGCCGGTAGTTATCAGCTGGGACATTTGTTATGACTCTAATAATTAGAAAATCTTTAGCTTGTGAAACTGGCCTCAACCAACTTCGCTGGCAACCAATTCTATTGTATACTGGCCGTAGCCGCCACAGGGCCGACTTTGCTATGTAGTACCGTTGATTTTATATACAAATATATTCCTCATCCAATATTAAATGTTTAGTCTCAAAATATCAGCTGTTTTTCGTCCATTGTGGAGCGGTATTGTAGTCCGCAATAACTTACAAAATTACAGGCACAGATATTTCTCTATTGTAGGTGTATGTAATCAAGAGTAGTACCCGCCCGCTTCGCCGGTCATAATATTGAGTTTGATTATTAATCTAATATCCAATTTAGAACAGCTGATGTAATGTATAATTATTTACACTTGTACTCAATTATTTTTAATTTTAAAAGTTAAGGCTACCACAACATCATTCAGTTTCATTTTATTTGACAGCTGTTAATAAAATAAATCAATCTATTAATATAGTTGCATAAGAATACCATGGATATTTTGAAGGCCAGTGGGACGGAGTGATGCCAATACCTTTGTATACCCACCCACCCATATACGTGCAGTGATATTGACCCACCCGCCCACCCATACACGTGCAGTGATATTGTCCCACCCAACAACCCATACACGTGCAGTGATATTGACCTAATACCCACCCGTACACGTTCAGTGGTATTATTGAAATTACACGTACAGTGGTATTGACCCACCCGCCCACCCATACACGTACAGTGGCATAGACCCTCCCACCCACCCTTACATGTACAGTGGTATAGACCAATCCGCCCACTCATACACGTACAGTGGTATACACTGTAAACTAAATGACTAAATGCACTTATTATTGCAAGAGAAGAATAAAATCATTTGATGGGAAGTAAAATATATCATACAATTCTAATAGTTGGTCCCTCGAAAGGACATATATTCGTACGGCCATACAATTTAACTGAGTGAGAACATCAGCTTGAATGTTACTATTTCTGAATAGTACGGTACCAATACGTACGGTGGTATTGCCCCACCCGCCCGCCCCTACACGTACAGTGGTACTGACCCACCCACCCACCCTTACACGTACAGTGGTACTGACCCACCCAACCAACCTTACACGTACAGTGTTGATAATAATAAGGCGATTATTATTATCAACACACCCACCCATACACATACAGTAATATTGACCCACCCGCCCACCCATACACGTACAGTGGTGTTGACCCACCCACCCACCCATACGCGTACGGTGGTATTGACCCACCCACCCACCCATACACGTACAGTGGTGTTGACCCACCCGCCTACCCATACACGTACAGTGGTGTTGACCCACCCGCCTACCCATACATGTACAGTGGTGTTGACCCACCCGCCCACCCATACACGTACAGTGGTGTTGACCCATCCGCCAACCCATACACGTACGGTGGTATTGGCCCACCCACCCACCCATACACGTACAGTGGTATTGGCCCACCCGCCCACCGTGAGAGGCGGAGAGGAAAATTCTTTCTTAGCGCACTTTTAGGGGCCAAGATAAACCTATGTACAACATTTCAATTCTATTGGGCGTGTAGTTTTAGAGAAATCGTGATGAATGGTAAATGTGTTTTATCTATCTATATAGATAAAAACATAATTTTACTTAATACAGGTTGACTACCATTATTCAAAAGTCACATAGCCTATTGAGGCCGAAGGCCGAAGTTTCACATGCGTACGGCGTGAAGGGGTGTCTCCTAGTTAGAATATATTATTACAACATATGAAAGCAAACAATTTTTAGGTGTGCATAAGTGGATAATCTCATTAATATAAATAAACCTTTTGATAATTGATGCGTAGATTTTCTATGTGAGCCTAAAAATAAACTTAGCCTACGTGCTTTCGTGTTAACAATAAATTTAAAAAATGTTTTATCCTTAGATTCATTTTTGTTTTTATTTATAAATACAATAGTACCAAATGAAAAAAATATTTATTTTCGCTTTAATGTTACCGTTCACATTTCCATAAAATATATTTTGTAGTGCTTATATCAAGTCAGTTTTCTTTGGACCATTGCTCACGAGTTTCCGAATTAATATTTTGTTGTAGCCTACGTTCCCATTCTTCTTTTGAATTTTGGTAAATAAATAGAGTTATATTACTGCACAGAAGAAGGGTTTAAAGTGAAATGGTTTATATGAAGTGTAATCTTGATCCAATTGACTACGCCAAGTGTACTGAACATACATGTCCTAAAGAATGTGTAAGTGAAAACGTTAGGTAATATTAGGTAACCACAGGACAGCCTGCTCCATTGTTACGCACATCTCGGGGGATTATGCAGTGTGCGGCTTGGTTATAGAGTCTATAGGCTGCTAATTTTGCCTACATCTATGTTGCAAATAAATCCACTTGAAGAAAGATGTATCACAATATAAAACTGTATTCCAAGAAGTACATTTATGTTATCAATAATTATATGATATAGACATATTCTTAAAACTGTTAAAAAACAGAATAATGGTGTTATTTTTATTGTTAAATGCAAATTAAAATTAAGATTAATTAAGATTCCTTAAGCTACTTCATCACCTTCATGGGTTTCTACTCTGAACTGTTAAATTTGACTAGTTTCATACTTACCTGCATAATTGACCCGTCAAAATGATTGTAAAAGCTATAAGATTGCTAGTCAGAAACTTGGATAGTGTGATGGGGCCCAGAAATATATTTGTAATTATTATAGTGAGGTTAGCGGTCAGGGTCAGGCCCCAAGAGTGTCCACACATATCGACTGGTGTAACACCTTTACTGCACACAAAGGGCAGCAGTAGGCTATACTTGGTGGTCGCAGGCTCGTCTCTACTTGTTAGTGGTCTAACAGTATTAATATTATGCTAATTGTCACTATTACATCGCACACGTTCAAATGCTTGTTATGATGAATCACATGTAGGCGTCCGTAGGCGTATCGCTTACAGTGGCGTGATCCGGATGTGAACGACCTATCGAAGGCTTCAGATAGTGTCTTCGCAAGAGTTAGCGGAGATTGCAGAAGGCCGATATAGACAAGTATGTGCTTGGCACAGTGACGTAACAGCTCAAGATAAGATAAGACACAAACCTGTAAACACGGTGAAACTGGAGCTCTGAGTCGCGTCATTGGCGATGCTTGGGTAAACTCAATACCGGTTTACAAACCATGCCTGATAAGGTTATTAGTCATAGGTATTTTACAAAAATAACCACTTATTGCTATTTTACAGTCATGTATTCATCAGAAATACTAAGCTTGAAGTGGTCTTCAGAATATTGTACTCACTCCGGATTTGGTTACAGTATTTCTATAGAAATTACTACTTGTTACACTTTTTTATTATATTTTTCATCAGAAATATTAAACAATTCTAATAGACCCTAATAATCAGTATGTGTATTCTATGCCATCTATTCTAACTCATTAAAAGTTATATTAGAGTAAAATTAAAGCAACAAATTTATATTATACCATAAAGTTGATTTTAGAATGAGATCACCTATAGCGAGCAGAAACTTGCGTAATAGCAAAATAAATCAATACTAACGTCTTATATATAGTCAAATAAGAGTTTTGTCTATACTTTACCTAGAAATGTGCAAATTTTGTATATTTACACTTTTTTTACACCAATGAATCCATACAAATCCTTTTTTTCTGTTAAAGCAAAGTTGAAAACAGTTGCACTGGACTTCAATCAAAGCTCGACAAATATTTTTTTAGCTTACTGGAGGATTTATATTAATTGTATGAAAATGTAAGATTTTTAAAATCGTTGTCATAGACTCTTTAATACCATATGAAACTATTCCCAATGCATACTTACCTTAGTGCCAGTAGTAATATTAATAATTGCACTGAAGTATATCTATGTTATACATAACTTTGTTATTTGCTATACAGAACTGATATGTTTAATTCTTTAGTACCGGGTGACTGAACTTAGCTCAGTTGAATTTTGCAAACTGAAGAGGTAGCATCCATCTCCTAGAGGATCCTGAGAATTGTTTGTTGTTGCGCTACTTTGTAGGTTACTAATAAAATTTCGTTTCAGAGGTCTTCCGCGTTTACCTTTAGCTGTCGGACTCGGCCTGCGGCCTTGCGGGGGAAAATTCGGCCTGCGGCCTCACCAAGGCACTCAGCTACAGTCCCATTTGTGAATCTCGGCATGTCACTTCGTGAGGAAGATCGGCCTACGGCCTCACCAAGATTGTTAAGCAGTATGATCATTAATTTTGGTTTTTGAGGCAGTGGAGCTCATAAACATAGTCTTTTCTAAAATCTGATGGTATATTAATAATTAAGAGAAGAATGATTTAAATTTGATATCCCACTTGGGTGTATTAGTTTAACATTACCCAATATTGTTTTTTTGAGCATATTTTTTATTTGTGGGGGGGGGGCAGAGCCCTTAAATGTTGTCTCTTCCAAAATGTAATGGTATAATGTAATTTAGGAGATAAATACCTATAGTTTGATACCCCAATTTCTGATAGAAGTCGATACTGGTTCCACATTGTTTTTTATGCTAGAAATCGATAAAACGGGACGTTAGTTTGCGCAAACAACGCTGGTTTTATAAGAGTTAACCTTATTCTGCAAAATGGTTAATATTTTAATAATTAGTATAAATTATTAAAAGTAACTATAAAAGATGACGGTAGGTATCCCGCGCATCACCCATGACGTCACATGTGGCAAAAAATGAACACATTCTAAAATACTCTTCTAATTTCCGTAATTACAATTCCAGCTGATAAGTGATAAATAACTTGCTTACTATTTAGCTGAATGCTTCTATGTAATTGGTAGATTTTGTTACCAGTAATCAATTTAGTAGATTTAATAAAATAAACAAATCAGCTGATTTCGCCCATGTGACGTCACCGTCTACTACGCAGCCTCGTCATGATGCACGGGAAGTCTAGGAGCCTCTGAAGCAAAAACCAGAATTTTCACAGGGTTGAGACCGGTGCCAATCGATTTCTTGTGGTCGAAAACCCCAACAAAAATTAAAATCATTGGAGCAAAAAAAGATTTCGTCCGAACGTGGTTTGTTTTAGGTAATGAGATAAACGCTAAATATACTCTAACAGATGTTTTAAGTGTTAATGGCATAAAGGATATAATTTTTTATGATAAATGTTAAAATAAATGAAAAATATTTTTTTTGTAACATCCAGTTTATTATTTTATTCTTTTTAGATTAAAGATAAATGATTTTGTAAGGTACGAATCCATTGGTGTGTTGTGAGATATGTATTAACATTACACTTTCGGATACTTCAGACCAATCATTGAATTCTTTTACAATCCCCAGATGTAATTGTATCCAAACTATCATTTAATAAATATTACATTTACTGGAAAGTAAAACTACATATTTCGCGTTTGCCGAAGGTAATTTATAGTTTCTACTATCGTATATCTCACAAAACTCTATTTATTTGCTGTATATTCAATGTCCAAAAAATGTCATTTATACGAACAAACTTTGCTACTTTCTAAAAAAAAATTATTTTACAATTAATTTTTGTTCATCTTAATTTTATTCAATTTCAAATATGTATATCCTTTGGTGCATTTATCGGAATACAGTACTTCACAAATATATTCCTTTGGCGAAGGCCTATAAAAGACATTTTACTCTTTCTTCGTGCTTAAAAGGTGGTTTTTAATGATTTGTTCGCGTTTAAAATTATTATAAAATTACTCCTTAACTCAATATACGTAATATGCAATTAGTTTCAACACGTTATTTAAAGGATTCAGATACAGTTTTACAATTCTTGTATATTTGCTGACTCCGGTAGGAATGAGGCCATAATGGGAGTTGGCTAATCTCCGGACACGTGCCTTCCATGTATCTCTACTTGTAATCTACCGGCAGTCAACAGGTAGGTTTTTTGCAATAAAGATCAACCTTGTCTTATATTTACTCGGATTAAAAAGATTTAGCTAAGCTTCATAATGTTTTATCACTGGATAAGCAAATATTAATGAAAACTATTTAATAATACAAACCAGTTAATTTGATCTTAAATTAATAATAACTTTAATTAACCTTAGTATGTATCCTTTGTTTTCAAGCTAGTCGAGTGATGCAACAAAGAGTGTGACGTTCCACTATTGTCAACCAAGGTGAGAGTCCTGCTGGACTCGGCATACAAATGAC
Organism: Stictocephala bisonia; assembly: GCA_035578905.1. Lineage (NCBI taxonomy): Eukaryota > Metazoa > Arthropoda > Insecta > Hemiptera > Membracidae > Stictocephala > Stictocephala bisonia. Next base: position 84,401 of record JAQJVL010000376.1, read on the forward strand.
CAGACATCTTCTTAACTAAATGGGTGATGCCACCATTCTCTAACCAGACAAGAAACAGACAATTATCAAATACGGTTATACAGACAGTATGACAATTTGGAATAACGGTCTCCTGCAGTAGACAGGATTTCAAGATCATCTGATACTACCGGTAGGAGGGATGCCAAGTACAGAGAGTAGCTACTGTAGTAGACAGGATGTTAAGGCCATCCGATACTACCGGAAGGAGGAATGTCAAGTACAGAGAGTAGCTACTATAGTAGACAGGATGTCAAGGCAATCCGATACTACCGGTAGGAGGAATGCAAAGTATAGAGAGTAGTTACTGTAGTAGACAGGATGTCAAGGCCATCCGATACTACCGGTAGGAGGAATGCCAAGTATAGAGAGTAGCTACTGTAGTAGACAGGATGACAAGGCCATCCGATACTACCGGTAGGAGGAATGCCAAGTACAGAGAGTAGATACTGTAGATGTGGCTTTTCAGCTACACATCACATATCATTTTATTGTGTTTGAACTTCCCTGAGCTATATTGGGTTTGGCTAGTGGTGGTGTGTAGGATGTTTGGGAGTCTCCCTCAAAAAGAAAAAAGCTAAAAATATTGATAGGCATATGACATTTTTATTATTATTCTTATAACAATATAAAGACATATGAAGAAGGGAAACCTTTTTTTTTTCTAAAAATAAATAAAAAAATTACTTTATTCAGAGGTGAAGTCCTTTCTATCACAATTATTTAACAACGCAGTCCTCTTTATAAACAATTATTTAAGAGTCTGCAGAGGCTGTCCACCATGTTGGTTTTTCGCATAAGAACAATGTTACTTGCGAATTCATATATTTTTCGTTATTTATTGACCAAAAGTTGTGTATGAAGTGTCATGTTAAACTTATCATATTGCGCATTCGTTTTGCTTTTGATATTTTGAATACATGCACCTAGTTTTGAAAAATAGGTGAAAATAAAAACTTCAGACTAATTGTAACTTAATTCTATCAATCTTACAATTATTTTCTGACTCTTGAAGCACATTTTCAGAGACGTTTTCAATCCTTTTTATTTAATTAAATTGTTCCATCAATGTGAATTGACATAATTTACTTAAATATTTTTGACATATTACAGTACGTTGCTCGTCAATAAACGTAGGTAAGAAACAAATTAGTCCAAATTTGAGAAGTCATTTGGTGGCCCCTGTAACCCCGGGGCCCTCGGCAATCGCCTTCTAGCCGACCTGGCCAGACCGCCCCTGGTTTCCAAGATTGATAGACGGTCCAGGCCGAGGTTATTGAAGCAAAACCAAAGGGTATAAATTTGGATACGTCCATCCACTTTAAGTAACCTACTACAAAAAGGGGATATTTATTTTAAAAAGGTCATAAAACTCAATTTGGGTACATACATATTTATTCTATTAAACCCTACCTAGATCTGAATTAAGTCACTAATATACATAACGACTAGAATCAGTTCTATTTTTACCAGCACTGATTGCGTTGTTTACCCTCCGTGATAATTGATTTAATTATATTAACTAATTGCACTCATCGTTTATAGTTATTACGAACTGAGGTAGTTCGTTAATTAGAGTTGAGGTAGCCCAAAAAAGCTCTGATGTTATAATGTGACTGTGAAATAGTCCAGCGTTGTTTAGGAGCCGTAGGCTACATGCGTTGTCTCGCGCCTCACTTAAGTGTGTTTAGTTTGTTGTAGTAATGTCAGTTGTAATGTTTAGGAGCCGTAGGCTACATGCGTTGTCTCGCGCCTCACTTAAGTGTGTTTAGTTTGTTGTAGTAATGTCAGTTGTAATGTTTAGGAGCCGTAGGCTACATGCGTTGTCTCGCGCCTCACTTAAGTGTGTTTAGTTTGTTGTAGTAATGTCAGTTGTAATGTTTAGAAGCCGTAGGCTACATGCGTTGTCTCGCGCCTCACTTAAGTGTGTTTAGTTTGTTTAGTAATGTTTAGTAATGTAACAGTCAACACGGACAGAAGTGGAATGAAAGTTCCGTTCTTTTTCATTTGGTCAAAATTAAGACTTACAAGTTGTGAATTAAGAGTTTTAAGAATTATTAAGAGTCTGCAGAGGCTGACGGCCATGTTGATTTTTCCCATAAGAACAATGTTATTTGCGGATCCATATTTTTTCGTTATTTATTGACCAAAAGTTGTGTATTATGTGTCACTTAAAACGCTGTTATGTTGTGCATTGGGTTTGATATAGATAGTTTGATTACATACGCCTTATTTTGAAAAATAAGTGCAAATAAAAACTTCAAACTAAATATGTATTTTAGTAATATAATATTAAGAACTAGGGCTACTTACGTATTATTTATGTTAATTAAATGTAAACTGAGTACCCTTCTGAAACATTTAAATCAGAAATGTTTTAGAAGGGTACTCAGTTTACATTTAATAAAGTCATAATACATATTTGTTATATTTTTGTCTATAAACTAATTAGGAATTTTCAAAGCAATTCCAACGTGTAATTTTATTTTTGTTCAAATTAAATTTGTTAGGAAAAATCCGTTTGAAAATAACTGTTTAGTTTGGATACGCGGGATCATATGTCAGGTTCGAAAAAAACATTTTCTTATAGGATTAAAACCAACATTTCCGACAGCCTCTACAGACTCTTAAGAAGAAATATAGATACAAATATAGACATATTTCAAATTTGTTCTATTTAAAGTAGGGAGAGGCGATTATTAATCAAATATATGAAAAAGACACAATTCCTCAAATGATCGTAACAGAAATAATAAAACCTCAAACATTGGTGTATTAAAAGACAATGTTACACCGTCATAAATTAAAACACGATTTAAATTATCATCGTAATATAATTGGCCAACTGTATATAGTGAATGAATACGGAAACCAAAAGTATAAACTATTTATTTATATTTACTTTTAAAAAAATGTTTGAATAAAAACTCTCACTCGCCTGTTCACATTTGGCGCATACCTGTGTGTACATTCTGCTCCGTGGGGATTCGAACCTTGGAAAAAGCAGTCCGAAGCCATGACCTCTGAGACACAAAATTTATTTTTTTATATTTGTAAAATCGTATACAGTATTTTAGTTTTCATAAGAAATAGAACCTGTTTCTCTGAATCTAAAGGATAATTAACATACATTCATCCATTCAAAAGCAATATAAATGTAAAAAGTAATAATAAGAAATGCGAGTTTAATAAACTTAACGATTTATTGATACTGTATTGTGCAACAGCACCAACTTATCCTCATTCTTTCGTAAATTTGGAATATCATGAAGGTTCTTTAAAATTATACTATTGAAATAGTAGAAAATGAGACGCGAAATAATTCTATCCGCAAGTATTAAAAATGATGTACAAGTGTTTTAAAAGAAACAATTAAAATAAATAATATATAACAATAAAACAATCAGTTCGATGGCCACAAATTTCGTCAGAATAGCCTTATGTTAAACATAAACATTGTAACAGTTTAATGTAATATGTTTCATTCTAAATAATAAACATATTAACTAGCCCTTGTTTTTACAATGCCGTCAGTGATATTAAGGATGCGCTTAAAAAACAATTTAGTTTTGGTTTTTAATAGGCTATACTTTTGATGTCTTTAGAATAGATTTGATGTGTACCAATAAGGTATAATTATAGCAATATAGACTGTAATTGTATACCATTTGAGATTTGTGTTCTATACTATGAACACGTGTTAAATTAAAAATAATAATTAGGCCTAAGTGCCAACGTTTCAGATGTAGTACAATACCTTCTTCAAGATAGGCAAACAAAAGTATTTGCTTGCCTACAGAGATAGAATTAAATATTCATTTCTCTATCGTTTTCCTTGAAAGTTGTTGACATATGAAGTTTGCGTAACTGATATTTTTGGTTTTGCAAGTAGGTCAGCGACTAAACGATTTTAGCAATTTAAATGTTTAGTAGATTATATGGAGGTTTTAACATTTAAATGAATATAAAACACACAAATTACAGATTTTATAATGTATCAAAAAATGAATAATGCAGTTTTAAGTAAATAACGTATCTATCAAAGCGCTGGCTAAGGTCAAGGAACTGGGCAAAACACTTCTTTGAGTTCCAAATGATAAAAAGTTTGTGTTAGTGTATCACGTAATCAAATTAAATTGTGGAGTAAACCTTCTTATTACCAATGAAGATTTTTTTACACTGTGAGTGTAATTTGGTGTTCAAATAAGAATAATTAGTAAGGCAGAACAGGTTCCTGCCCCCTCTCCTCCACAACAGCCATCTTGATATTACGTCATCATGTTTGCCCTACTGACGCTGAGGGACGGCCGGAGAACTGGGACTGGACTACAGCTTCAGTGTCACGTAGTACAACAGTTTTAGTTTTTCGTCTGCGACTGCTACGAGAGTGAGTTAAACTCCAAGTTTACCGTGCTGTCGTTCTTGCAGTTGTGGAAGTGCTTAGTTTGTGACATCTGTGCTTATTGTAGGCTGCATGTTGTGTTTACAGGCTGCAACATTGTTATCTCAGGTCAGCATTGCAATGAATCTGCTTTACAGTTAGTTTACCTCTGTGATAAGTTTTCATTAAACATCTAGCCAATTTTTTTCGCAACGTGGATATATAATCTATTATAGTTTGGTCGTGCCTTGCTGGTTTAAAAAAGTGAGTGGTGTAAATGAAAAACAGAAAATTATAGATAAATAAAATATTGTTGACAGAAAGCATTAAGACAATGACAAGATAAGTTATTGTCTTGGGCCATCCATATCCATGAGATAAGTCGTATTCAATTATAAAAAAAGTAAAATTATATGGAATAACATGTATCTTTATGTCTGATTTATGAGATATTTTTTAATTTAATGTTTTTATTTGAAAGTTACCTTCATATAATCGCCTAAGAACATTTTATATTTTTATTTCTTAATTCTTTTGGAGTAATGATAAAGTGAATGTGTGTTTACCAGACAATGAAGCTGAAAAGACAAATCCTTGGGGATTTGTGCAAAAAGAAAGAGAAATTAACAAATTCGGTGGTAGTGCAGGCCATGAAGGGCACAGGAGGATAAAAAATGTTTCTTTTTATACATAAACTTTTTTATAAATAGGCCTGCATGTGAAAATACTTGCAATTCATTCTTTAGTGAGTTTTTATATCCCGTTTTGTTTACTTATGCAGTTTCTTGCCTTCAAACAAAATTGGAAAAATGGGTCTAGAATTGTCTGTATTTCTTTGTATTCCGCGGAAATCACGTATTTTACCGAAAAATTTGAAAAAAAACCAATGTCACAACTTTTAGTACGTTTGTCATATTTATGTTAATTTAAATGGTATTTTAATCATCTTTTTTCATTTTGGTAATTATGCACTTTCTTGCCACCAAACAAATTTGGAACATTTTGCTTGAAATGGGTCTAGAATTGGCTGTATTTTCACGAGATATGCTTTTTATTCCGCGGAAATAACGTATTTTACCGAAAAATTCGAAAAAACCAATGTCACAACTTTTAGTATTTTTGTCATATTTCCGTTAATTTAAATGGTATTTTAATCGTCTTTTTTTATTTTGATGTGTTTTTTTGCGCTGAATACAAATTTGAAAACTATTTTGGTCTATTACAAATATTTCTCGAGAAATAACGGAAAAACTACTGTCGTGGCGTATCGCGATTAGCGGCCATTACGCGATCATTATATACAACAACTATTAATCACAAAAACCGAATTCACCTATATTTTCGCCGGAGTGATGGCCGGCAGGCCGTCACGGAGGCCAAACGCTCGAATTTAACGCAAATTACGAATTTTTGTTGAGAAAATAGACAATTAGGATAAGTTAGGTTATGTCAGCAAAAATGCATTTTTCGAGCTGAAAAAATAATTTATTACAAAACCAGTTATATATTTGTGTTCTGCATAAAAAAAACACGAGAAATGAAAAAAATTGTCGAAAAATAATGATTTAAAAAAAATTTGGTTTTTTCATTATTAGATAAAAATCTAGTTTTTCGATTTTTCGGTAAAAAACGAGTTTTCCGCGGATGAAATCAAACTCCTCAAGAGATATAAACTCATTTTTCACCACTTTATTTTAACATGAAATCGTATTTTCAGAGGTGGCAAGAAAGTGCATAATTACCTTTATTTTTATGTGTTTTTTGCGCTAAATACAAATTTTGAAAACTATTTTGGTCTATTACAATTATTTCTCGAGATATAACGAAAAAACTACTTTCGCGGCGAATCGCGATAAGCGGCCATTACGTGATCATTATATACAACAACTATTGTTCACCAAAATTGAATTCACCTATATTCCTGCCGGAGTGACGGCCAGCAGGCCATCACGGAGGCCAAACAATGGAATTTAATACAAATTACGAATTTTTGTTGAGTAAATAGACATCTAGGATAAGTTAGGTTATGTTTGGTCAGGCTCAGGCCAGTAAAAAATGCATTTTTCCAGCTGAAAAAATTGATTATACTGCAAAACCAAACCAACTATATATATGTTGGTTTGGTTTTGCATAAAAAAAGAAAAATAAATGTCGAAAAATAACGATTTAAAAAAAAGTTGTTTTTTCTCTACCTATCAGATAAAAAGCTAGTTTTTAGATTTTTTGGTAAAAACGAGTTTTCCGCGGATGAAAACAATTTTCTCAAGAGATATAAACTCATATTTCACCACTTTTTCAACAAAAAATCGTATTTTCAGAGGTAGCAAGAAAAAGCATAGTAATCCCAGTTTTAAAACTTGTAAAAACAATGTTGAACTTGTTGACTTATTTTTAATTCCTTGCATTTTAATAGTGCAACCTACCTAGCTGAACATCAGACTAACACTACGGGGTTTGGATTCTACTTAAAGCTGTAGGTACTTTAGTTTTCCTGGCTATTGGGCTATTAATAAATAGCTCTTTCTGAGGAACAGACTACCTAAGTTAGTAACAATGGCTATACTCCTTCATGTACACTAATCACACTCATTTGCCTCTCATATTCGCCCATATCTTGACAATCAGCGTTTTAATAATGAGTAATAATAATATATAAATGACAAAAGCACACTGTTTATTTTGTCATATTAGGCTGTTAATTAATAACTCTTTCTAAGGAATAGTCAGCCACATAGCTTCTAGCAATAACTTAATTCGCTCAACTATACTCATTACACTTCTTCAAAATCCATTATCACCATATCTTGACGATAAGCATACTAAGAATAAAATAGTAAATATTTTGCAAACAAATGTTTGTTGCCCAGTACTGGGCCACCCGCAGTGAACATGTTCTTACTATTTAATACTAAATTCAATTAGGACATTGAAAAGAAACTAAGTTAGGTAAATAAAAACCTTGTAGATGAGAAATTTTCTGCCTCCATGTAGTACATACCATATTGAAGCACTACACATTAAGTTGCTAATGGTACTTCTTTTAAACAGAACAAGGGGAAAAATGTATGTAAATTTAATCTATTTGTAAGATAACTACCAGTATTCAATTTTATGTGTGTTCATTTTAAAAATAATAATTGGCTACAGATTAAAATATACCATCACATGTTTTTATTAAATATCTTGCCAATCATGGTTTTTTACTGACAATAGATGTAACTTGATAGGTAATTATTTCTTATATATTTGAATACAATTAAAGTCAAAGTAATTATTATTAATTAAAAAAAAAACAAAAAAAAACACATTCTTGTATTGAAATCCAACTTAGAAATCATTTTATAACCATAGATGGTTTATCCGTGATTAAATTTTATGTATCTATAAGCATTTTCGGTGTTTAATAGTGGTAGAACTAGTTTAGTCTCAAAATAGTGTTACAGTGGTTCCAAGTTAATTTAACGCAGTTTAAACCGGCTGTGTAGTGGCAGACCTCACTAACTAATCAAATTATGTACTGGCATAAACATACATATCACATGAAATATCTGTTAAAAAAATATTTCATGCAACTGTAATTTATTGTATCAGTTAGTGTGGTCTGCCACCACTGCTGGTTTATGTTGTTAAGTTATTACAGTACATTGGGCTTGACTAGACTAACACTAGTTTTCCATAATTGACCTCCAAAGCAAAGCTGATAATTAAAGATACAATTTATAATATTGGATGAAAAATCTGTATATAAAATTATTTGAAATATAATATATCCTAAATTATAACTAAGGGTATTAATTTACCACTTTCCTATGTGGTGGGTGTTGTTTACAATTTGCTTTGTCTATTTTACAGATAAGGATGGAAGTGTTATAGCAGTAAGCACTTGGGAGATCAGCTGATTACCCCTTATCTCCAGCTATAAGAGATTCCTCAGCTCTCATCTTTGTGTCATACTTAGTTCTACTCTGGTGTGTGAAATGGCCATCAGCTTCATTATCTGCCCATTGTGTCTGTGTTTGTTCAATGTGGTAGTTGCAGCTCCATTTATGTCAGCTGGCATCAAGCAAAGTAGGTTAACTTTATATAATGTAGAATGTAGGTGATATTTTAAACAGAACATTTTTTTAACTAACTTAAATTTTATTAAGATCATGGCTTTGTTTATTTTAAGTTAATCAAAAGCTAAATGAAATAATTGTGTTTAGAAAAGGACCAAGTCTCAATTGTTTTAATTAAGTTAGCTAACATTTTTCTACTTGGTAAAAATCTAAAATTGTTTATTTAGCCTATATTGTGTTTAATGTGTGTGTCCATTTTAAACATTCTGTTCATATTTAACAACAATGTATGTTTAATGTTACAATCATTAGAACTAGATAATGGCACAGTTTCTTTTCAACCTAAACATTTTATAACAGAAGGGTTTGATAGGAGTTTAATTTTATTAAAAACCTTTTAAGATTAGTAAGGTACAATAATTATATATCTATTAATTCCATTATTGGGTTTTTTAGACTGTTCTCAGGTTAATTGTACATTTTAAAATCATATAAAAACTAAAATATCATGCATATTTATTTATTTTTTAGACACTGATTATTTGAAGATATGCATTTCGAATGAGTGTGATGAATGTAGATGAGCGTAGATTTTTAAAAGTAGGCTCATTTCACTGTAATTTTTATCAGTTTTCTCCTTGACAGTTTAAGAAAGTTGTTAAAATAGCCGTATCATATTCAGGAGTGTTTTATAAATCTCATATTTATTTAAATATTTTAATTTACTTTGTGTATTTCTAGATATTACAAAAATACACTGAAAATATGAGATTAACGAACACAGTTCTATTATAATTATTGTATTTATGAAGATACAATTGAAATCATAACTTCAGATATTTACTAGATTTTTTGTTATTATTTAAATTATCGTTTAAATGTTATTATTTAAACCACTATATTATCTACAAACATTGGTTTATCTGCAAGCAAATTTCCTTCTACCAGCTTGCAGGTATTAATGTTTTTGTTACCTCATGCTGTGTAGTATTATTTAGATTAATTAGTGTGCCACTGACAAAACACCACTGATAAGGCTTAAAGCACATTTTGTTTCAACCCTTACATCTTAATTTATATTCATCACTATTGGTACTACCATTGATTATATAAACCTACAATAGATAAACCATCTAATAGGAACATTTGCGGCAGTAATTTTGTTAGTTAGTGAGGCCCGCAACCACAGCTGGTTTACACTGCATTACATTTACATGGGACTACACTAGCGCTCCATAATGGACCACAAAAACAGCTGATATTTTTAGACTCAAAATTTAACATTGGATGGGAAATCTATTTGTGTATAAAATCAATGGTACTACTTATTATTAGTTACACAGTTTCACTTATGATTAATTATCATGCCTAATATTAATAGTCCACTTGGATGTTTGGCTTGGCACTTTAATTATAAGTAAGTGTTATTTCATATGTATTATGTAACATGTTTGTAATTTGGTCTTTGACCGTTGTAATGGAATAAAAAATAAAATAAAAATAAAATAAACCCTTCTAGTAATTTTATAGTTTATTAACCTTGCTTTAAAGTTAAATCCAATCCAAATTAGAAATCTATTTATCAAGACTAAAATATTAATTTTATTGATCTCTATTTAAAATATATATTTATTTTCAGGTTTGCTGAAAAACAGTTCTGGCACAGCAGATATTGACTCAAGATCTTTAGAATTTGACAATCGAAGTAACAATGCTACAGGTATTTATTATAAAAGCTATATTATTACAATTACTATGTAAAAGTTGTTTATAGTTACAAATAGCTGTAAAAGAAGATGGAGATGCTAAAGCTATGAATTCTCTCATACTTCGAGGACCGGTGTCTTAATTGTAAATCAAAATTAAAATTTCATCAGTACATGAAATGGCCTTTTTGAAAATTCTACCTATTGTCGGCTAACTACTAACAGATGTATTCATTTTAGTCACACGTTTTACTTTTTGTATGTAAATTTCAGATTTTTGTAGATTTAAATCTGAGCTCGAATGCGTTAGATAGGGCAGGTATTGTTCTTATCACCAAACTTGCTCTGGATATCGAACATTATTTCTATACCATAAATCCACCTTAGATACGCAAAATATTAAGATTATTTTACTCTCTCGAAATGTACTACAGTGAGATAGTTTACGGTATTGACCTTAGTGTCTCTTACTTCTTTTATCTATGTGTATGTTTATTTTTGTATTTTAAGTTTACCACTTAATGTAAGATACAATAGACTTAGAGCTCTGATAATATGCTTTTCTATGTACAGTATACTTTCAATATTCAGACTCAGAGTAATGTAACTTTATTAGAACGAATTTTATTTTATTGATATAAGTAAAAGTATATATTGATAAGTTATTATATTCAAATACTGTTTGCTTTTCCTTTTTTAATACAATTAAGTAATAGTATTATCATTGATTGTATACACAAATATAATCAAGGCTATTATTTATTTTCCAAAAATCAAAGTTGATCATTAGACTATTCATAAATCCTGTTAACACGTTCGCTGCGGCGGAACCTGAGGCTTACCTTGTACTTAATTTTTTTCCTATTTTTTAAATTTATTTTAATGGGAAAAGACAGTTTTTATGGGGAATAAACTATTTCAACGCTTTTTAGGTGATAATTTGACATCATAAATCCCAGGACCCTATTTATGACGTAATGGGGTCCCGCAGCATCACTTAAGAGTCCCATTGTAAGAAAAATCTATTTATCGTCATATATCGTAAATAATAATGAAATATATCATTTATCAGAACAAACAAATATTTTGTATTTTTGTCAGCTGATATTATAACACGTCATAACTTCCAGGACCCTATGGGGTCCCGCAGCACCGCCCACGAGTCCCATCTACGTCACTCGACTCGTCGCTGGAAGTAATCTCCGGGTAATCGCCAACATCGCCTACAGTCATATTTACACAAACATCCATGTCTCTGGATGCCCCAGCCATTACTATATACAAATAAAACACTAAAACTATCACTAACACTACACTAACAAAAACTAATCAACACTGTACAGGCTTTGGTAATAGAACTGAGAAACTATCACAGCATGAGACGCATACGTACACAACAAACGAACTACAGCCAACTGAATCAATACCTGTGGTGGAAGTCCCTACATGAAACGAATAGGGGCATAGAGGCCTGAAAGGTGCTCGCCGCGTTGAACGTGTTAATATATTAATCTTTGAAACTATGTAACAGAATACTTTTAGATAAAAATTAGTAGTGTTATAATTAGAAACTTTTCAGCAGATTTAGTGTACGTGTTTTCTGAATCCTATAAATTTGTAATACTTAATGAAAATACTTTGCTAAAGAAATAAGGCTTTGAGATACTGATTATAGAAACTCTACTGTACAACAAAATTAATGCAACAAAATTACCTTCATAAATATCACTCGTAAGTACTTGTATTACTATTTTTCAAATCCATATTTAAGTTGCTAGTTTTAAAACTAAAGGTAAGTAGCGTTGTTTTACTAAGAAATGAAGTAAAAACTGCCCTCATCTTTTGAAACTATATTTTATGAATATTTTGAAATATTATTAGTCATTTTAGCCTAGGTTCAACACTAACAAATATAAAATTCTGTCGTTTTAAATCACAGTATATAGATCTCACAACATTATGAAACATAATTTACTCGATTTTGGATTTATTGACGGTTAAAATTGTAGAGTAACTTGTTAATTTTTAAAATCAAAATATCTAATCTTTTTGTCTCTTGTACGTAGCCTACCTTAATGTTTGTGTCAGAGTATTAACAAATATTAAATGCACATGGTAGTTACACCCCTTTAAATGATGGGCTGCGTTTTTTTTAATATACATTAACAAGGTATGGAATAGGCACTGATGTATACTATTTGCTGTACTTAACTATATTTTCAAGAGATGACTTGGGTTTCTGTAAATATCTTTTTCTTAATTTTCATTTAAATCACTTGGTGCATGCAAGTTTTTTCTGCCCCTACCCTGGGGTTACCAAAAGTAAGCTTCTGTATTCTAATTCTATTTTTTTAACATTCAGCTGGCCAGTTTGGGACGCAGCCTCCTCCAGACTGACTTCGCCCCGTGGGGGCCCAGTCGACGATTAAGGTTTTATATATATATACACTAAGTGCTTCTGACTTAAATAGCCAAGATGTCCTGTTTGGTACAAATGTGCAAATTTAGTACAGAGATGTCAATTTACACCAGAAGGGGTTATATTAAAATTTAAACATGATATAATTCTGTTTTAACGAAAATATTTGGAATTTTAAAACATTATCAAACAGGCCAATCTTTGCTACAGTTCCAAAATGCTTTTGTAGATTTAGAACGGAACACTATTTTTAGTTTAAGATTTAGTTTTAAAATGTCTGCATTATTTTATTTCTCTTAATATGGTCTAGCTCTACTTATTTTGATTACTACATAGGATTTTTTTTATGGTTCATAGAAGTATACGGTATTTTTTTAAACGATATTAACAGAGAATCTGATACAAGCATAGTGTTGTACTCCAAATTATTTGTTAAATCTGATAAATGGTAATTTCAAATAATGCATAACATAGTTAGATCTTGCTACAAATACTGAAGAGGTATGAGTGACTGTTGAAATAAGAACACAAGTTACTAGGAACTGAACACAGAATAATTATGAGTTTTTACTTCTATCATTGTCAGGTACATAAAGATAGTGGTGAACGTTAACTCTTAGTTTGTTTTTTAAAGTTAATTGTTCATTTAAAAAATATTTCAATAAGGTTAACTGAAATGCCCAGACTATCAATGCATTTCATATCAATAATTATTTTGGTGTTTAATGTGGATGGTTATTAATGGATAGCACGATTATACTAAAGTAGGTATTTTATCTTTAAGGCATCTTTATTAAAATTCTGGCATCATATCTTCCTTCAGAAAACCTGAGTGTCCATGGCATTTCAAAAGGAGTCAAAAGAATATCTGAATAAGATGCCAATGGAACTAAGGGTTTGTTATTTGTGTGCCTTTGCTTTACACCCAGTAGACTTATTAATATTATTCCTTGATGAGTCTCCTGTTTCAATAAGTTAAGTTTTGTTACTTGCTTCTCATAAAAAGTTTAAGAAAAAAAACTAGTAAAAGAAATTAAAATTGGTTTGCAATAAAATGATTTTATGAAATGTATGACCTTGTTATAAATTTGCTTCTCGCAGACTTATTTCATATAACAGTTCTAATTATCACTCCATTCTAGCTGTATTTTTATTGAGAATTTATTGATAAGTGTTGATATAATTTCGTTTAAGTGACTGAATAACTGTTTATTTAATGTGCTTAATTAGTCTAGTGAACAAATTAAAACGATCAACATAATGTCTGTTTCAGATCCTTCGTTGGGCCATGAAGTGGTTGATATGTGGTCTGTGATGTGGTATCTGGGAGCTTTTGGAGGCCTTGTAACTTTCTTCCTCATTGTAACCTGCTCCGAGTGGTGTTTTGGCAATCATATGTACACCCGACATGGCATTAACGAGCTGTACATCAATGCCTACCAGAGCAATTTCACCCAGCAGAGGGTCTCTGACACACCTCCACCTCCATATGAGCTCTTTGCACCACCCTCATATTCAGACTTGTTCGGCAAAGTACAAGATCCAAAGAAGAAAAACACTTTTAATATTTTCATCATTCCGGTACATAGGAGGCTGTCTAGTGCTCCCGCTAGTTAAAGTATTTTTGAACTTTATAAAGTGGAGAAAAGAAACTTTTGCCGAATTAATATTTAAGTATCACGTACGATTAAAGACATCCATATTTAATAGGAGTTTATTTTCAATTATTGAATGTTTATGTACTGAGATGGAAGAGGTTTAAGGTGTGAAACATGAATGGAAAGTATAATGTGATTTTAGCCATGTGATACCTAGTCGTAAGAGCGTAATTAATCTTGACTGAATACAGTATTTTACTTTTTGTATCCTTACATTATATTAGATAGCGGATCAAAAGTAGTCCCAAGTTTTTATGATTTTAACCTATTCTAGACTTAAGTTTAGGTTAGATGGCATTAGGCCAGTAATTACTGAAACAGGAGAGATGGCATTTTGAAACTTACCTAAGAGCCTAAGTCCTCTCTTTTTCAAGTTCTAAAGGAGAAATCAGTCACATTAAATATTTTCCTTGTTTTATGTGCCTTGTGTTTGTGTATAGAGTGGGCTCTCAAGTATGTCAGCTGATTCCCAGCCTCTTCATTCTAGATTTATAATTTTAAATTATTAGATGACACTGGTCCAGCTATTATTTCAATAATATTGTTGATTGATCAGACAACTTACTTGAAAGATGATTCATTAAAAAATATCACAAGACTTCCTTGATTCTACATGTATATGGAAGTTACCTGTGACTTAGAAGTTTAGATTAACGTGTCTTTAGTCTGTTGGTTATGAGTATTCCATTGTAAGAGTGGATTTTCTTTGAAATAAAACTAGTATCTTTTCATTAACCATTATTATTAAACTTATTATTTTATAATTATTTGTACATCACTTAAGTTATTATTTTAGCAAGGATTCATGTTATTGTTTCAATATTAAAAGTAATAACTACATATTTGTATTCAAACATGAAATCGTAGAGTTATAAAAATGTATTGTATAAAAAAGTTGCACCATCAGCTTGTCAGTATTAAGTAATAATAACTTGTAAAGCCATTCTTAATATTATGAATTTAAATTTAATTATTTATTTTGTTTACAAATTTAAGGAAGATTCTTTCACAGTACAGTATTTCAGTGTGTAGTAAATTACATTTGTGTACTTTTATATTAATGAGGAGCGATAGGGATGACAAGTCAGTGTGTTTTTATAATTTTGTATAAGTATTAAATGGCCTACATTAGGCAGTTTGTAATAAATTACTTGTTTTTATTTTCTTCAAATGTTCTCTGCCAGGTGACAAATTCACCTTAAGCATTTCACTTGTATATTTAATATTACAGATATATTTTATTTTAAGAGTTCAGAATTATAAAATATAAACAACATTTTTTTGTATACTTAAAAAGAGTAGTTCATGAAGTTTAAATTAAATTGGCCATACTCAATAAATTGTCTTAAATCTCCTTGAAAATGTTTGCCCATCACTTGTACTAGTTGTACTGGTACAGTACTGGCTAAAGGCTGAAAACAGTCATATTTTTCTGAAGAGATTAAAAAAATTCATTACATGACACGTCACTGTCAACTTTGATGCTTGGAATAGCTTCGACCTTCTCCACTCACAGTCTATTCAGATCGGGTGTCTAGACATTTTTCATTAGTGAAAATACTCGTTCAACTGGTGCCTACATACTGCATAGAGAAAAAGAACACTCTTTTGAAAAATTCACTCTTATTCTCGGCCAAGTTAAAGAGTTGAAAATATCTTATTTATAAAGGGGAGGAAGGTGTGTAAAAGTGCATAGTACGAGTATATGACTCATCATACAACACTCAACCTCTCACAATTGTCTATTGCTCAAACTAACTATTAGTAGTACTTGTTCGTCTTTTTACGTTATTATATATATATATATTATATATTTTACGGTATATTTTATATATATTATAAAAAATCCAAACACCAAAAAAATAATATAAAACAAAGCACATTAAAGGAAACAAATTAGGGTTTCTAAGGCAAACCCTGTTTTAAGGTCACCATTTTATAAATATGTACGGTTGCCTATTAACCGTGAATTTTTGCAAATCAATACAATCGCCATACATTAGAGTATTCTTATGACACAGTAGTCTGAGATGCCCACCCACCCACCTATACACATACAGTGGTACTGACCCACCCACCCACCCATACACATACAGTGGTACTATTATACCATATATAATATAAAATATAACATATATTTTCAATATTAAAAGAACGAAAATATGTATGGTAACCCTAAATAAATGCCATGCAACATTAACAGGTGCTTTCTAATCTCTGTACGATGAACTGAATACCCATAAAGAAAGTTTTTTTAAATTAATTTAGGATGAGTTCAATTTATTTTAATGAGATTTGTATCAAGGCTAGAAACACTATTTGTAGTCCTCATGGGAAGAAGAATCCCTTATCACCAGTCAAGACTTCACTGCCTCTGTAGGGAATTCAACATCAAAGTTTTGCATCACAGCACACAAACAAAACAAGCTACGATAACTCTGAATTAAACTGGTTCAAACTAAAAAAAACCCTACCTAAACAACATGACCCTGAAGAGATGCGCTTCGTCAGGGCGTGAGCGCCAAATTACACTATTCATTAATAGCTCAATATGCTCTAATGTTACTAGAGGCGCATGTGTAACATAGGTTCACACGCTTTTTTTTGTGTTTTAGATGGCACGCGTCAGGCACAGTGCATAAAAGGATTCGTCTAACGAAATGATTTTAAATTACGTGTGTCACCCAACACGCTGCATAAAAGGGGCCTTAAGGCTGACGCCATGGCAGTCAGCGATGTTCGTTTCTGTAAGTTCGTACTAAATTGAATGTGTACATAAGTTGTAGAGGATAGGTGAGAGGGGAGCACCCTGCGGTAAACCTCCTAATTTTTATCTGGAATGAACGTTGGAAATTATTTCCCATGATGATACTACTATCTTAATAAAGTCAAAAATGAGATTTTTCATGCACCTAAGTGGTAAGGATCTCTCAATTTCGTCTGGAACGTGAACATGGTCAAAGTTATTGTAGGCTTGGGATATATAAAGAAAATAATTAGTGCAACAGTTTTAGCTTTTACTTTCTTGAGTCCATTTAAGGTTGAGGCGTTAATTTGACTATAGAGCTGAAATCCCTCTGATGTTTATCAGAGAGTCGTCAATATTCTAGAACGGAATGCCTATCAAGAATACGTTTTAAAATTCTCCTCAAAAGTGAAACAAAAAAGTTGTAATCGTGCACCAGTTTTTAATATCGCTGTTAAAACCCCCCTTTTATCAGAATAATACTGGCGTCTTTAAAACAAAGTGGAGTCCGACCTCTAGACAAGATCCCTGACAATATTAAAGCCAAGACATCATGAGCTATCCCAAATTGCAGAGACCTAATTAGTACACCACCAGGTCCCGGAAATTGTTCACCTTGATTTCTCTCATTCCAGCCTTTATGTCGGACAAATAATATGAATTTCTTCAATTTCTTTCCCCACTCCAATCAGCAGAGGAAGAATCATCAAAGTTAGGAATCACATGGCTTCTCTACTAAATTCATCTTAGTTCATTTTAATACCAATTTCACCCTTCATACTGATTTCATTCTTTGGTCGAAAAATTTATAAAGTGTTTTCTCATATAAGTCGGTTTCTCTTGAAGCTCTGAAACTCACTGCACTGCCACATTTTATTCGACATAAGATAAGTTAGTTTCAATTTTTTTCAACCAGTCATCTGTTTCTTGTATGCGTCTAAAAAGGGGGTTAGACACAACGCCTTATTGTACGTCTTATCGTTCATATAAAGGTACGTGAAAACGTCCTTTTTCTTCTGTGTTCACACGGCAACGTCTTTTCTTACGTTTTAGCTGAGCTCAGTTCGGTCAAGGTTTAGGTTATGTTCTAATTAAAAATGTAGTAGAATGGAAGAAGTGCTAATATTATTCTCAACTATTTTGACTCTCGTTCGTGATTTTTATTAAGGTCACTATAATCCTTGTTTTTTTTTATTTGCTACAAACAAGAAAAATCTTTTACAACTTAACAAAATATGTAAGAAATTAACGATACTAGGATAAACAGATTACTGTCGTAGGTCTGATGACATAAATTTGCGGGATACTTTTTTTTTTAATAAATGAAACTAAACAACTTTGTTTTTTAAATCGAAAATCTCTTAATCTTAGCAACCTTAAAAAAGTATATATATACCACTGTACGTGTATGGGTGGGCGGGCGGGTCTATACCCCTGTACGTGTATGGGTGGGCGGGTGGGTCAATACCACTGTACGTGTATGGGTGGGTGGGTGGGTCTATCAATACCACTGTTCAATCAATCAATCAATCAAACTTTATTGCCATATAATACAATTAGTACATGGGCAGGCGTCAATTATTCTAGTGAACAATACTGTACATAGAATACATATATATATATATATATATATATATATATATATATATATATATATATATATATATTCCTAGAATTATAATTACAACATTAACTATTAATTACTTTGCAGAAACTCATTTATATTATAATATGCTTCACTCAAAAGTAAGCCTTTAAGTCTGGTTTTAAAAGGTTTTGCATCCATTTTAATTTTTAGTGGGGCTGGCAGAGAATTAAATAATTTAATACCATTCATTAATAAATGTTTTTTAAAAAAGGAGGTCCGGTGTTTAGGTATTGGTAGATTTGTTTTACTTCGGAGGTTGAAGCTATTGGAGCATTGAGATGGTTCTATTCTGAAAAGGTCAGGGTTATTTATGACAAAACTTAGTGTTTGATATATATAAATGGATGGAAGTGTTAAAATATTGTTGTTTTTAAACCATTCTCTGCATGAATCGGTTCTTCTTAGTTTGAAGATGATCCTTACGGCTCTCTTCTGAAGTTTGAATAGTTGTTTAGTTCTACTGGTTTCAGAGCCCCAAATAGATATTCCATATGAGAGGTGTGGATAAACTATCCCATAATAAGCTGTCAGGAGATGACAAGACTCAAGCTGCGATGATAGAACTCTTAGTGCAAAAGTTCCTGAGCTCACCAAGCTTGCTACTCTATTTACATGGCTATTAAAGCGCAAGTCATCATCTATAAGCAACCCTATGTACTTGACAGATTTTACAGGGCTTATTAAAGAATTTCCTAAAGCATGCATTCCATGGTCACTCTCCTTTTTGGTAATAGAAAAATTTAAAATACTAGTTTTTTCCATGTTAACCACAAGTTTGTTTGAACTAAACCACTGAAGCAAACAATTCATTTCAATCGTAAGACTTTGACCCAAAAGGGGTTTACTTGGCTCAATAATTGACACAGCTGTATCATCGGCAAAAAGGCTTATATCTGCCCTAGAAACGCCTGATTTTATGTCGTTTACAAACAGAAGAAAAAGTAAAGGACCAATAACTGATCCCTGAGGAACACCGTTTTTCATCTGTACTACATGAGAAAAGCTATGCCTAAGTACCCTTAATCTGTCAATATAAGGAATTGTAACATGTTGTTTCCTATTCATTAGGTAAGATCTTATCCAAAATAAAGGAACTCCTCTTACTCCAACACACTCCAATTTGTCCATCAGAATATCATGATTAACAAGATCAAACGCCTTGCTCAGGTCGACGAAGACTCCAGCTGCGCATAGACCCCTATCCAATGCAGAGACAATTTGGTTTATCAAGTGAAAGATTGCATGAGAGGTAGATCTATTTTTAAGAAATCCAAATTGATACCTATAAATTAAATTATGATTTGACAAGAATTGCATCAGCCTATTGCAGAATGCCTTTTCCATCACTTTAGAAAAAGTGGAGATCAAAGCAATTGGTCTGAAATTGTCTAGCTTCTCGAATGAACCTTTTTTATGCAATGGTTTAACTATGGAAGTTTTTAAAGCATCTGGAAAGCAACCTGTTTTAAATGAATGATTTAAAATGAAGCATAATGGTTTGACTAAGAAATCGTAGCAATCTTTCAAAAGTTTAGACGAAATGCCATCAAAACCAGCCGAATTCTTTGTTTTAAGTGACATAATTATGCTGATTACTTCGTTCACTGTAACAGGAGTTAAAAAGAAAGACTCATTAAGCAAAGGAATGCTGCAAACATTCGAATGTGATACAAAAGGTACAGGAACGCGATCAGAAACAGTAGCAAAGTAGTCATTGAAAAGATTTGATACTAAATTTGGATCCTTTATTATGTGATTGTTGCCATCTCTAATTTGAAAATTTTGGAAGGAATGCTTTTTAAGAGATGGTCTGTTTTCATTAATTATAATAATAATAATAATAATAATAATAATAATAATAATAATTTATTTTCCATTTTTTAAAGACAGTTTTAAGTAACATTATAATAATTTGGAAATTTAAACTGGTCACTATTACTAGTAGTGTGACCAGTAAAGAAATAAACATAAAATTAATAGCTTAGAAACTAATCATTCTAGAGTCTAGCATTACAAGAAAAAAAAATATAAAAGTCGCCACTGCGGTATCTTAAAAATAAACTTAATTAATGATAAAATTTATTATAAAATTTAAAAATACTAAAAAAAAAACTTCTTGTTATATAAACAACTAGACTACTGTATTAACAAAATGTATCTCATCTTTCAGTAGAAGCCAAATAATTGTGTTTTTACTAAATGATTTCAAGTTTGAAATATTTTTTATTTTTATAGGCAGTTGATTAAAACATTTTGGTCCCAAATAGCTAAAAGAGTGACGAAAAATTGCTTTTTTAACCTTTGGTAACCGGAAATTTTGATTAGCAACATATCGAGTATTGTAATGTAATAAATTGTTTCCCAAATTTCCACTTCTAGTAAAAAATAATCTTAAAACTTTAAAAATGAAAAGATGTTGGACTGGTAAGATATTTAATTGCTGAAAAAGAGGAAATGAACTATCTCTTCTTGGTTTTTTTAATATTATACGCAAAAAATAATTTTGAGTTATTCTTAATTTGTCTATTAAATATTTAAAGGTGCCACCCCAGCACACCAGTCCATATTGCAATTTTGAGTGAATTAAAGCAAAATAAAGGGATCTTAATAATTCCGAGCTGCAAATATTTCTTAAGAAATAAAACTTCCTAATGGATGCCCTTAAATTGTTATGCAATATAGTAATATGAGGTTCGAAAGTAAATTTTTCATCAAGAGTAATGCCTAAATATTTAAAACTGTTTACTTTGCACAAGGTCTGACAGTTACATCTTCTTAAATCACAGGCTTCAGAATGAAATTTAATAGGAGAAGGTATATCGAAGCTATTAAAATCGAAATTAATATATTTTGTTTTGTTTACATTTACTATCATTTTATTCGCTAAACACCACTCTCTTAAAAGTAACAGATCGTGGTTTATATGTTCACCAAGGATATTTACGTTCTTATTGGAATAAAAAAGAGCAATGTCATCGGCAAATGCACTAATTTTTCCATGAAAATTCAATTTTAAAAGATCGTTTAAAAATATGAGGAACAATACAGCTGAGCTTACAGATCCTTGAGGCACACCACTCTCGACCAATTTAGTTGAGCTGTAATTGTTACCAATCTTTACTTGTTGTTTTCTACCCACTAGAAAACTAGAAAACCAATTTAGAGCGATTCCTCTTATTCCGATGGATTCTAATTTGTTAATAAGAATTTCATGATCAACAAGATCAAAAGCTTTCTTGAAATCAACAAAGAGCCCACAAGCTTTAAGCCCAGAGTTGAGACTTTGGTAAATTTCCTCCGTAACACTCAAAAGCGCATCCTCTGTTGATTTACCTTTAATAAAACCATACTGGTGATTACTAAAAAATTTTAATTTTTTTAAGTATTTCTGAAGTCGCAATAACATGATTTTTTCTAATAATTTTGAAAAAATTGAGAGCACACTAATTGGTCTTAGATTATCTAATTTACTAGAGTTGTTATTTTTCAATATTGGAACAACAGAGCTTAATTTCAAAACTTCGGGAAAAATTCCACTAGTGAAACTGCTATTTACCAAATAAACTAATACAGGTGCAATTTCATCAACAATAAATTTTAATAATTGTACACTTATATTGTCAAAACCACTAGATTTTTTATTTTTCAAACCTTTAATAATCATTTTAATTTCATCCTCAGTAGTAGGTGCCACAAAGAAGGATTGCGGGTAGTGGTGCAATGGCGGGAGAGTGACTGATGCAACAGTATGAGGCCTGTCCGACTGAACCGAGATAAGGTAGTTGTTTATCTCCTCAGCGATATCGCTTGGGTTTGTGACAACTGACCCATTGTCCAATTCAATCCGGTCTACGGTTTTGTTTGCGGCGCCTCCAGTCAAATTATTGATTATTTTCCACTGCTGTGACGAATCACCTTTACAGTTATCTAATTTTTTAGAATAATATAAGTTTTTAGTTTTAAAAATATGACCATTTAAGTCAGAACAAAATTTTTGAAAATAGTTCTTAAATGACGAGTCGTAGGGCCTCCTTTTAAAAATTTTATACAGTTTTTTACGTTTGTTAAATTTATTTAAAATGTTTAGCGTTATCCACGGGCTCAATGATTTGGCTTTCAGAAACTTATTATTACTTATTTGACTTTTCTTACTTAGACTTACAACATTATTCAAAATTTCATAAAACTTGTCAAAGGATATATTTACATTGTTTTCTAAGTATACATCATTCCAGTTTACATTCTGTAAATTCTCTTTAACTAGATTAAAATCTACATTTTTTTGAACTGGAGCATTTATACAAAAGCCTGAATGTTCAATGGATTGATTATTAGATTTTTTATTATATTTCAGACCTAAAATACAGTGATCGGTTATACTATTGTCAAAAACATTTGAATGAAAACAATTGAGTTCTTTACTTCTTATAAAAATGTGATCAATGCAACTCTTTGATGATACAGCAATTCTAGTAGGAGTATTTACAAATGACTGGAAACCATTGTTATTCAATAGACTAAGATAGCGATTAGAAATTAGGCTGTTAACAGCTATATTAATATTAATATCGCCTATGTAAATAACATTATTGTTTAAGTTTTCAATGGATTGTGACAATTCTGATAAAAAAATACCCTCAGGTACACTTTGCAATCTATATACACAAAAAATTTTAAAATATAAATTGTTATGTTTAATACTAAGGAGTAGGGTGTCGGCTGCTGTCATTTTCATATCTAATTTACTGCAATCTATTTTGTTATCAACATAACATATAACACCACCAGCTCTGTACGAGTTATTACATTGGGCAAATACATTATAACCAGGAATATTATATAGATTAACTTCATTTGTGTCAATCCAAATTTCACTTAATATAATTATATTAATTTTGTTATTTATACTATTAAGCTCTAAAATAAATCTGTCAAAGTTTTTTCTCATACTCCGTATATTAGTATAGATAAAATTTAAACTTGTCTCTATTAAGGGGTCAAAGAACTGATTTAAATCTATATCTACTAAAGATTGTGAATTCATATTATACAAAAATCTTAAACTTTTATATTATATTATATACTGTAATATTAAAACTGTTATATTATATTATACAAAATTAAATACTTCTTAACAGAAAATAAATCTCCCAGATTGTCTTGGAAGTATTATTTGAAGATTGTATTCTATTAGAAAAATATACAGACTTTTCCTGCCTGATACTATCTTTGAAAGTTCGTTTTATTCTACGATATTCTTTTCTTTCATTACTCGACCAATCCGAGTCCCTACTGATATAATACAGACTTCTCATTCTGTCACGCAGGGAAGCAAGCTGAGAAGATAATATAATTCTACTGTTAAAAGTCACCTTCTTAAGCTTGGTCTTCTTTAATGGAAAGGCCACATTAAAGTGGAAGTCCAAAATAGACATGAAATTATTGGTCATTTCATTTATTTCAACAGAAGAAAATATTTCTTGCCACGTTTCCATTTTCAATAGATATTTAAAATGACGAATACTATTGTGATTTATAAAACGTTTCATTGAATACTGGGGCTCTTGTTTGTCTATCGGTTGAAGGTCTATTTTCAGACTAAGTAACTGTGCATGATGATCGGAAATTGCAGAAATAAGGACATCGCAGTTAAGATCACTTGAGGGAAAATCAGTAAAAATATGGTCAATTCGAGATCTGGAGCCTTTGAATTCTCTCGTATAAGACTTAACCTGTGATTTAAGGGAAAAAGATGACATGACATTAATAAACCTACAGCTATTCAGATTGTCTTTGGTATCGTCTATATTAAAATCTCCCATTACTACAGTCATAGTTCCAATCTTCACAATGCTCTCCAAACAGTTTATCAATCTATTGAAGAACAAATCTATGTCGCTATTTGGTGGCCTATATACTGAAAGTATAAGAAGTTTACCTATGTGGAGTTTGACCTTTATAGCAGCTAATTCAATTGCTCCCTCATGACAGAAATGAGATGTATCAACAAGCTCATACTCACATTCGCGTTTCAAAATTATACATGTTCCTCCACCTTTCATGTTCTTCCTACAGAAGGCTGATGTATTGGTGAAGTCAGGGATGTGAACGGAAGCAAATTCAAAATCCCTCAACCAGTGTTCAGATAAGCAAACCAAATGAGGACGAACCTCATCCAACAAGAATTGAAGCTCATCGATTTTACCAGCAAGACCTCTGACATTCTGGTGGAGCAGTGTGAATTGTTTTTTGGAATCCCTTTGGTAATTCTTTTCTGAAACCTCTGCTACCCTAGTCTTTCTGGAGGCAGAAGTTTGCTTAAAAAAGAAATTGAAGAATTGTTGAAATATCTTGAAGGCTTTACTGTCTGTGAAATATGTTTAGCAAGAGTACAAGCATATTTTTTATGTTTATAATTATTGGATTTAAAACTGTGCGAGGAATCAAAGATTGGAGAGTTATTTAATCTGTCCAGTGTTTTGGTTTTGTTGCTACTAATTACTTGATGTGAAGGAAGTTTACCCACTTGCTGTAGGATGGAATGGGTTTTTGGTTTAACTATTGCTTGTGGAGTGTGTGATGTTATTACATGACTGATTAACTCCACCAGCACCCGCTTACCCGATAAGTTAAAGTGAAGACCATGCCTTGTAAATAGACCCCTTTTTAAATGTGAAATTGACATAAAAATGGCATGATCATATTTCAAACACACGTTTTGTAATTGATTGTTGAGATAGCAAATGTGTTTATTAAAAGCCAAAGTGTCATACCGAAGTGGTATGCCCATGATACAAACACTACATCTTGTTGGTTTCTGCAAAAAAGATTCAATCTGATTAATCATGTCGTTATTCTTAATATTATATTGAAGGTCATTTGTGCCCATCATAATCACCAAACAATCATTTTTGCCCAATTCCTCCAACTCAGAGACAGCCGAACGAAGAACATGGCAAGTTTTCCCATTTGGAATGGTATGGCCACGAACTTTAAGCGTTGGCTGATTATAGACAAGTAAGGAAGCTAATCTTTTACCATGACTATCTGAAAACAAGCGAATGTTTTTTTGATTTGGAATGTCCTTCCCTCGGTCAGACTCCGAGTTTTTAGCTTGGGCATCACAAACAGTGTTCATATTACTTTGCTCAGTTTGGGTTTGGGTTTTTGAATTTTTATTTAATGTATCAGTAATGTAACTATTTACTGTAAAATTTTTTATTAATTCTTTGGCTCTATGATTTTTATTTTTTGAGTATTTTTCATTGGCTTGAGGCACATTACACTCATTTATTACTGAGCCCTCATTACTATGATTTAAAACATTAAATCTATTTACAAGCGTCAGGGACTTAGCGTTAGTTTTAATCTTATTGGCGGTTGTTTTGGCCTTGGGCTTGATCACAGTCCAACCGTCTATTTTCTTGGTCATCTTAATAGGTGAAACCCTTTTAGAATAGGAACCTTCAACTAGAGTATTTACGACTAAGGAAGGGCTGTCATATGCAAATGACTCACTCGTATTAAGCATACACGTATCGTCAGTAGGAATATGTTCAGACATATTAACTATATCTTTATTTTTTACGTTGGTACTCTCCTTATAGTTACTATTTACAATAAACTGTGGTACAATAATATTATTTGGATACAATAAACTGTGGTACCAGTTAAGAAAAGGTTGTTGAACAGAAGACTTTTTACTACAAAAAGTATCATTTATAAGTTTAGTATAAGTTAGCACACTAATGCCACATTCAAAACTGTTTTTCTGCTGTGTGCACTCTACTTCTTTAAGACAGGAGATGTCAATATTTAGTTTATTCAAAACTTGTACTGCTACAGAATGATTGCATTCTGAAACAGAGTCAAAATGAAAAGCTTCGCATCTAATAAGATCTAGAAACAACAAACTCCAATGAGAGCCCGAGTCTTCTTTAAAATATTTACTGTTATTATTGATACAAAAAAATGCAAAATTTGAGGAATGAAATGACAATTGGTCAGTCAAAGTTACAATATCCTTGTGGTCTCCATGTTTTATGATTTCAGTCAAAGAAGGTCCAAAAAAGATTGTCTTAGACAGTGAACTACTGTGACTCTCAGAGAATGCTTGGAAATATGAATTTAGAATACTATCATCAAGCCATCTGCTTGAATTCCAAGAATGCTCTTCTGTTTTTTTAAGCTGTATTTTAATTTTATTATATAAATTATTAAGGTGTATAAATTTCTTATTACATTCATTGATATGTAAATTTAAATCCAATATTTTATTATCTTTTTCGGCTATTGATAATTGCATTGACTTATTTAATTAATGAGAATTACTTAATTTATCATTAAAACTATTCATTTTTAATTTTAGATTGGCTATTTCATTTAATAATGTATCCCTTTCGTCCAATATGGATTCTTGTATATGTATTGAATCATTGAAATCTGTGATTCTACGTCTTTTTTCTTCGTCCAGTTTACTTTCTAGTTCTTCTACCTGAAGTCTGCAACTATCAGCCATCCTCTTGATTGTGATATTTTCTGCCAAGGCTTTATCAAGTGAGGCAATCAACCTTAAAATAGATGGCTCCAACTGCCCAAGATTGAAGTCGGGATAATTAATCCTTATTTTCTTTAAATCAGAGCAAATATTGCTGACGAGAATTTCAGATCCGTCGTCAAGACTATTTACATCCTCTAATACGTTTTCAATTGTTTCGTTACATCGATTGGTTGTATATGTTCGTGTTCGTGTTATATATAAAGCAAGTAGAATATGACAGGAAAGTTTGTACAGTTCTGTATAGTGATTCCTATTTCTGGCGATATGACAAACAAGGGAAAAATGTTCACACCCTCCATCTTATCGTTGCAGTTTTCACAAAACAATGCTCGCATCTTCGGTTTTCATATCCTTCTTTCATTTTAATAACGTTTCGACAAAACGTACCTTTTGTTGTCTACACGCTACGTTTTAGCTGATAGGATTTTTCCTTGCCAACTGAATGTACATTAAGACGTTGCATGTAAACGCCCCTTTAACCTGGAATATTCAAAGACTGCTAACACATACGTTTGACCATATTTACCGAGCAATTCTAGCTCAGTATATTTGTGGATGAGCAGACACAATGGCAGAGGCGGCTCTAGAATAATTATTTTGGGTAGATAACCGTCTGTGGAGTATGAAATACTCTCCAGCAAAAGGGGGGTTTGGGGGATCTCCTCCGAGAATTTTTTGATAAATGTGGTATTCAGAACACGATTTTAAGCTATCTGAAAATCTTAAATTTAGAATGTAAATTTGGTATATTACTATTTTTTATAAATAGATATATAAATCTGAATTTTTTCTACACTTTATTCTGTTTTTTGTTCTAGATAATAAAACATATGACAATAGTTATATATTTAATTATTTTTGTCTATCTTTTATATTAAAAAAAAAAAAAATCCCTTGAAAAACGGCTAAAATTGGCCTACCACTGAGGGATTTTCTACTGCCACTAGGAGGGGTTTAAAACATGAATTTATTTTATTAAGGCACTAATGCAAAAGTAGCAAAAGGAATGGCAATTAAAAATTACCAAATGTTGCCTATTTGTGTTTGTTGTGCAAATTTTTTCCGTGGTAATCATAATAGTAACAAAAGTCTCATTTCAAACACGTAATTTTTCACAAAAATGCCTTGAATTAAAAGTGTAAAATTGAACTTGCTTTGTTAAACCTTTTAAAGAATAATATAACTAATTGGTTATAAAAAGAAAATTATTTTTTTAAGTGTTAAAACAAGTAAAATACTTATCTTAAACAAATTTAACAAATACTAAAAAAAATGAAGTTTTGTTATTTTTTGAAGTTAGTTGATTTTAATAACAACTGCAACCGTCTACCCTTTTGAGTTACAAACTCGTCGACTACTGCATTAGGGTTACACAAAACCCTATAACTTATCTCCTTTTCTATTGAAATCACTCCCAAACTATGTAGTTTTAAACCTGTCGTTGTTGATCTAATGTAGCTTTTAATACGCCTCATAGTCGAGACATTTCTTTCAGCTGAAGCTGAACTTACTGGCATTACTAGGAAAATTTAAACTATATATTTTAGTTCATTATATGAAAGATCAAAATCATAGAGATCTTTGTAAAGTTCCTGCATATTTTTACATTTTAGTAAACATTGATAACATGTATTATATAACATGCAGAACCACAGTTTTTTAAAAATTTTTTTTAATGAAAACTTCTTTAGCCGTGTCAGAGTGATTTTGTCGCGGATAAAATCATAGGTTTGAATGACCATCCTTATCGTCATTACAGTCTCAAATTTAATGTTGACATTTTAAATATTTCCCCGCTTACCCTCTAAAGCCGCCATGGACCATGGGTAGTGTGAATAAAACCTAGCACTTGCTAGATCTAAGGAGGTTTTAAGCAAATCCTAAGGATTTAGTGAATAAAGTTGGCTATCACTACCTACTCTCCGTTCACACTTTAGTTGAGACTGTGTGGGCTATGGACGGTCGCCGCGCTACTGTCTATCCTAAATACATCACATATAAAAAAACGACGTTTTATATCGCTCTCAGTGTAACTGTCATCGATAGTGGGAATCATAATTCATGTAAAATGAATTTAAAATTAATTAATATCGACAGCAGAGTATTTATTAAAGCTCAGTTAATATCTATTACAGTAACTGTATTTAATAAAGGCAACATAATTTGTCATTAATTTATTAAAATTGAAAACACTAAAAAATATGAGCATAAAACATCAAAATAAAACAATAGGCACGTTATAAAATACTCGTAAGATTTCTTTTATTTGAAAATGACAAAGATTTTTTTTGAGTAAATATTTTTTGTAGTTATAATCAGCTTTGTAAATTAAAACAACATTACTGATTTATTTCATATAACTTATTTTTAATATTTGGTAATTTATTACAACGCACAAATTACTAACAAAAAACTACTTAAAACTAATGTAGAAGTATGTTTGTCTGATATAAATTCAGAATCTGTGAATGTTTTGTACTTGGCTAGTAGCGCGGAAGCTCCATTACAATTGCATGGGCAATTCAGCGCCCACAGTCTCAACTAAAGTGTGAACGGAGAGTAGGCTTAGTTGTTGCTACAGTCGCCGGGACGCCTTAGCAATTGCTTGAAAATTAGGTGAATAAAAAGAAACTCCTAACCTTAGAGTTTAGCAAGTGCTTACAAATTCTTAAGCCTAGTCCAGTCCAGGGCATGCTAACTTTTAGTTATACCTTTACTTCTGTACGAAATGGCTGTACGGGTGGTAACACTGGTATGTGTTGTAATGAGTTAAAACTGCTCATTTTGGTTCATCAATGAGTGGTTACGGCACTGTTACTAAATGCACTCTAACCCACCCGCCCACCCATACACGTACAGTGATAGTTTACCACCCGCCACCCATTCCCATACAGTGATAGTTAATATACACGTACAGTGATAGTACACACCCACCCACCCATACACGTACAGTGGTATTGACCCATCCGCCCACCCATACACGTACAGTGGTATTGATATATATACCAATACATCAATATATTGTTCTAGTAACTATGTGCACAGGGTGTTTCAAAATTATCTTAACAAATTTATAAAACCATTAATCACTATTAAAAAGAAAAATTCCTCTAAATACATGTCCTAGAATGCTTAGTTTTCTTATTGCCTTGTTGGTTCATTACATATAAGTTTTGAAAATGTAATAAAAATTAAATTTTCTGCATCCAATGTCTTATTCATTCAGTCGTTATAAAAGTTATCAAAATGCAGTACAACATTTCAGTGTAATAACAATCATAGATAACCTTTCAGGCTAAAACTCCAATCCTCTGTTATTTGTGAACCATCCATAACTGTTCAGGTGTCAAACATTTCACTGCGTAACAAGCTGTGTTTTTTTGTTTCTTTATTAAAGTATGTTTATTTACAATATCTCTCTAATCAGCATTGTATATATAGAACAAAAAGCCATAGAAGATACACTTAAATAATACACTCTAAAAGCAACTCGATAAAGACATGGTCTGGTTGCACTCACCCGCCCACCCATACACGTACAGTGGTATATATATATATATATATATATATATATATATATATATATATATATATGCATATTCGTCAACAGAAAGGTATTCGAAGGGAAATTATAAACTGAAAGAGTTGTTTCGGTTTGAAAGTGATAGTATTTATTTTTTAGCCGCAGAATTCTTAAGAGAAACAGACACTCGTGGTGGTGATCTTTCACAGAGAAATTAAATGGAGAGTTTTCTACGATTTGTTTCTGACCTGAGATTTCAGTCCGGTATCGCCCAGGACATTCGTGTTCCGAGGTCAGCAGCTCGTAAAACTATACATTAGGTTATGCAGCGCCGGATTTTGACAATTCAGACACCTAGGCTCCACCTGTGGTGCGGGCCCTGTGGTCACGGTTTGGGGGATACTCCTCATATAAAGGGGATCCGAGGTCCCTCCCTCTGGGAAAATTTGAAAAACTGCGTGCAAACAGTCACTTTATAGATACATTTGTGTTATATATCCTGTATTGTCTGGTCTGAAAATTAATGCTTCATCATTTATTATACAATGTTTGAACCCAAATGCATGAGATAATTCAAGATATTAGAAAACTTTAATACTGTTTTACCTAAGGTTATTAAAAAAAAAGACAGGAATAGATATAGATAGAAGTAGAAATAAATTCAACTTTTGAATAATTTAATGTACATTAGTACGGCAACAAGAAAATTACAATCAATATTAAGTACTTATATGAATAGATATTAAGTCATAAGTAAAATGTAAAGTAAATAATGTTCATTTCAGTCACTCTTGCTGATTGGTTTCCGTCTAAGCTTCTCCGCAATGAAGACATTAATGACGTTCTCATATTTGACTTGTCTCAGAATGTCATGTTCTAAGCTAAGCAAAGCCAAAACGTTTAGCCTGTCTTCTGACATTGAGGTTCGGAGTCTGTTTTTGATCAGCTTTAGCTTAGAGAACGATCTTTCGGCAGAGCAATTAGTCACCATCAATGACAGATACATTCTTAATGCCACTTCTACATTAGGAAAGCAATCTTTTACATTATTTTCTAAAATAAGTCGATACATCCACCTTTCTTTACTAATGGGCTTTTCACATTTTTCATATTCATTTTGAAACTGGGTGGAAAAATTCTTGAATTGTAACACTTCGTTTCCCAATTCTTCTTCTAGATCTTCGTTGTAGCATTCTACTAACAATTTGCTTGATAATAACATCTCATCGTTAGATAGCGTATCCAATCTGTTAAGGAATCCAAACCTCGCGTCGATAAGTTCGTATGCTTGAAGCCTCTTTGTCAACGCACCCTCAAGTTCGTCTATGACGGTAATGAAGCTTTGGGTCCGGAATGTATCAGATGGAGCTAGGTCAACCCCCGGAGCTTGTACACAGTCAAGAGGAGCTAAACGTACATTGGGTTTCCTTTTACGTTTAGACTCAACTTCATACTCTAGACAATCAGTTAATTTTATGGCTTTCTGTTCATACTCCTTGAAACATTCCCGTTTGGATCGAATCAATCTTCTCAAAGATTTCAACATTGATGCAGCTGTATTCACGTCAATTCTAGGGTTTTGTAGAGATTCACTAGTTTTGTTAACTTGGCCCAAAACATCGTCCCAGAAAATGGCATACAAACCTGTCTCCAACTTGTTCATTTTTCGAAGCAAACCCAAAGCAGCCACCCTTGATATTCCAGAATCCTCTGTGTCTTCTGAAATTTTCACCAGTGCCTGCTTTATTTCTTGATATCCACGCAAA
Organism: Stictocephala bisonia; assembly: GCA_035578905.1. NCBI lineage: Eukaryota > Metazoa > Arthropoda > Insecta > Hemiptera > Membracidae > Stictocephala > Stictocephala bisonia. The sequence continues at coordinate 116,884 of JAQJVL010000376.1, forward strand.
AGAGCTTTGGTGGCATCGGCTCGGCATGACCATCGTGTTGTTGTTGTCCTTTTTGGCACAAGAACATTTTTTTCAGTTTCTGCTCGTTTCAAGCATTCAGTTAGAATCTTGTATCTGTTGGTTGAGGCAGTGAAATATACAAATATCTCTTCCAAAAAATTGAAAAAGCTTACAGCATTAGGACAATAACCAGCTGCAGCTTGTAATACCAAATTCAATGAATGTCCAGCACAAGGTATCCATACTGCCAAACTGTTTTCTTCTAAAACGAGTGCTTGCAACCCGTTATACTTTCCACTCATGGCAGAGGCATTGTCATAAGACTGACCACGACAGTTTTTTATGTCCAGATCATTTTCTTTCAAAAAGGTACATAGTCCATTAAACATGTCGTTTGCTTTGTGTCCTTGATTAGGCATAAATGTCAAAAATCTTTCAACAGGTGTGAAATCTTCCAAGTACCTAAAAACCAAGCTGAGTTGGTCAACATGACCTTCATCGGGCGTTGAATCTAGAGATATTGAAAAATATTTACACTTTTTGATTCGAAATAAGATCTCATCGGACACTTGTTTCCCTATTATATTTACAACTTCCTCACATATTGTAGAAGATAAGTAGTTGGTGTGACCACTTCCGCGGTTTCCATGAGTTTCAAGGTGGCCTCTTAAAAATTCATCATGTTGTGCTAGGAGCTCTAAAATCCCCAGGTAGTTGCCATTTCGTGGTGATCCAAGGGTTTCATTCTCTCCTCGAAACGCCAAACCTCTTTCACTTAAAAACACTATAACACTTATCAATCTCTTTAGGACCTCCCGCCAGTACTTTTCTACTTTTTCCGCTTGATGGGTAAGCTCTTTATCTATTTGACCTAGTCTTTTGGTACGTCCTGCATAATCAATAACAGCATTTAAATGAAGTTTAGATGTTTCATGCTCAATTAGGCGTGCTGAAGCATTTTTCCAATCACTATATCCACCATGAGTTAATAAAGAGCGTACCGGGGAGAACAGTTTGCAGACATAACAGTAAACGTGGCCATCGCTGGGAGAAAAGCATAGCCAAGAGCGTTTAATGGTTTCACCATTTCGGGTTTTTCGTATAAACATATTTTTGTGACATTTCCTTACAAAACCCTTCTCGCATCCCTTGCCCATATCGGACTGTTTGACAGACTTGCGTTCAAATAGATCCTCGTCACAATTTTGAAGCAATCCGGTGCCCATTGTAACACAACGGTCGATGTCACTTTGTGTAAGCGCTTCCGGCCACTGTCCAATGTCAGTGTTTGACAAACAACTTATTTTCGGAGCAGGCGCAGGATCAAATTGAGCAGAATCTACGAGGGCTCTGGGCACCTCCTCAGGCGTTTTTGGAACCTGGAAGTAACCAATTACATTCAGACTATTGTCAAAAAAAAGAAAAGAAAAAATGTAGTCTATTACAAAATTACTAAAATATTCAAATAAATGTTCCATATAATTTACAAAAAAAAAATAAAAAACACTACTGCATAAAATTTAACATAATATGTTAAAAGTACTGAGCTTCTGACTGTATTGATGTGTAATCCTCGGTATCCAAAACCTATCAAAATCATTTTAAAAAAATCATATGACAAAAATGTATGAGATTTTCAAACAACTTCCAAACTGACAGTTTGCAAATATTTAAGGCTGGATTTCAAACTTAATTTGAGGGTTGTAAAACGTGTTAGCTATTTAAAAGGATATTAAATCCACACTAAATGTGCAAAACAAACCCCTCCGTGCGGTTGATACTGAGCTTATTTTTAAATGTAGGCAACAAATCTTTTTTTACCAATGGCAAAATAAATAAATTTACTACTAACTTGGATTTAAATTTTTTTTGGATTTATTAATTAATCAAACATGTGGTCAATTGTCAAAGTTTCCCAGCGAAAACACCTAATAATTTCGTTAATAAGAAATCAGTTAAAATGTTTAATATGACACCCAATTTATTTTTTAAAGTTCAAAAATGTAGCCGTGATATGCCACCGTGTGAAAGAATGTACTAATTAATTGGTAATAGTGCAACTCAAAATTTTACGCGGAGAATTCATTCGTGGTTTGTAGCCAACAGTTCGACTATTTCTACTGACAATGAACACAAAAATATCTGTTGAAATCTTCCCTCCAAGTTTATTTATTTAATTCTATTCAAGGGAGGGGGTGGCTGTAGTACTTCGACGCAGATTTCAGCTGTGGCCGCACTTGATTACTAGATCCTTGCTCTGCCACCACTTAGAAAAATATTGCTTCTACAATTCCAAAGTACAAAAACATGTTAAATAACCCACCTCTGCTTCTTTTTCGGCATCCGTTTGATTTCCGAGCTGTCGGGTATTCCCATTGGTAATTGGCACATCTACGTCGTCAATCACGATGTCGTTGTTTTTTGCTGCTTCAGAAACAGACGTTGATGGTGTTGCATGGACATTTTTTATAAAATCAGTCATGCGACGTGATTTGACTAGGACCTCTGCATTCTTTTTCTCCTTTTCTTTAGCAATCTTCCGTTTTGCACTGCCGCTTTTGAAAACCTCTTTCGTTTTATGGCGATTATTTTGTGTTTTATGACGGTCCATAGTAGAATCTTGCTGAAAAGAAAAAATACTTGCATTCGCATGTATCTCGTAAATGAGAAGCATTCAGTTAAAAAGGTATGTAAATATAATGAGTTTTTTAGGATAATATTTTGTGAGTTTTAAAGTTGAAAATAAATCTGCATGTGTTTAATACTGTAAATAAATACAAAACACCAACTAGGTTTAAAATACTGCCGCGAAAACGGGACAAGTTGGCGTCCCAAGAATTTGGTCGAGACCCTCTAAAACGGGACGTCTAGTCACCTTTAATATAAGTAAAATATATTAATTAACAATTAATGGTAGGCCCACGGAGAAGATAATCAAATATTCTATTAATAATTCTATTGGTGCAGTGTGCAGAGTGGGCCGTAGGCCAATCCGCGATTAATGAAGATATAATTTTAAAATTTTTTGAAACCCCAATTAACTTGTTTAAATTTGTTTTGACATTATTGGAAAATAAACGTATACATGAAGTTGTTGAATTTATAACAAATTCTAAACTGAGCTATACATATTATAAAATATGACTTACCTTTGTAATGTTATTTATTTAAATAATCCCGCTATAGCCTTCTCTGGACAAACTCACTGAGCACACATTTGACAATCACAGAAACAGACTTAATAACTAGTTTGCACCAACTTAACACAAGTAATCATTAGTGTGAGGAGTAGTAATGTAGCACTACGCTGCTAACGCTATGTGTCTTGTTAAGACAGATGACAAGATATTAGTGGTGGGAGGGGAAGTCACAGACAAGTACCAACACGAACCCTAGTTCGCTAACTCGCCACACGTGGGCGCGGCAAACGGTCGCTGCCCACTGTTCATATCGGCGTGAGATGCTTTAAACCGCAGAAAAATACTACTTTCTCTGTGTTCAAATTAACTCCAACCGCTTTTCTCAAAATGTCACCATCAGTGCACTTACACATTCACTTGTTCTGTACATTTACAACCAAGGCCATGTCTTTTGTATGTAGATAATAGAACATGACCAGTAATATAATTTTTGTAATGAAAGTTGTTTAAGAGTAAAGTTGTGGTGCGGGCCCCTTTGTGGCGCGGGCCCCTAGGCGCGCGCCTATGTCGCCTGTGCTTAAATCCGGCCCTGGTGTGTGTAGACATTTTACAAACGTTCAAAAAGGGCACAACATACAGTAACCGGAAATGGAGTTACTTTATGTTACTAATCTTTTTTTACGTACATGCACCGTCTACATGGCTGAATGGCTCTGGTTTTTAGGCATGCATTCCAAAGCTAAAAACATTTGTGTTTATTTATTATTATTATTATTAAGATTGTAGTTCTAGTATTTAAGGATTAAGGAAGTTAATTATTTCATTCATTTTGAAGTAACATAATCAATTCAGTTTTCTTTAAATTTTCCAGTTTTATTATTTCGGCTTCAATTTTAATGTTTTGCAACTAAATTTGTTGCAGTAAAAAAATCTCTGTAATTGGGGCAACAATAATATTTTGGGTTTTTTTCAGTTTCATATTCCTAAACTGCTTGGACACTTTTCCTTGTTTGGCTTGTCATTTGATTAGCATTTGTCATTTATTCAGTGTTGCTTATACTATCAGGGTCAAGAAGCTTTTTGTTGCCTGCTGGATCATTTTCAACTTGGTGCGTTAAATATGAAAAATATTGCCCTATCTAGAATCTTGTCTCCGATATCGTCGTCTTCATTCGATGGCTTGATAAGTGCTTAAAAACTTCGACAAAGTAATACTTGAGTACTGATCTCACAGTCATAATTGAACACTGGTGCGTTCTCATTCCCACACTTCGGTTGTGTACTTCAGTGGAAGGGGACAATTAACAACACGCGCGTGGCTTGAATTAGCCTATCACATCCTACCCCTAGCAATTGCTTACCTGTATCTGGGACGATCTAATTTCATCTTAGATGATGCTACCACGATTTAGCATTTGTTTATTCACTCGTATTTTACCAAGAGCTAGATCTATGTAGTAGTTCCTACCCACCAGGTGCTAGGATTTATTCACATCAATGGGTAGGACATAGTACCTACCCACCAAGTGGCGCTATTGCTAAAATATTTATTTATTTATGTATAATAGTCAAAGACACCTTATACGCTAAAATATAGCTAGGCAGAAGACTTGTCAAATTATAACAGTGATATAAAACAATATAAAACAACAATAAATATGTAACAAAGATGAGCAGTGTAAAACAAAAATATATACACCAAATAAGAGTTTTCGCTACTGGTAAACCACCATACTCAGGGAATGTACATTTGCAAAATAAAATTGTTTTAGGGTGTTTAGATCTACAATAGTGGAGAGAGTTAAAATAGCGTAAAAAGCTTTGCTAAGCTTTTGGAGCAATTGATTAATATGCTGACGCCAAGTTAGGCTAGAATCCACTTCCAAACCAAGAAATCTCGTGGATGTGACAGTGTTGATATTCGGTGACAGAAAGGATCTATTATTTAAAGAACAGTTAATCCGGTTGATTTGAAAGTTTATAAAATATGACTTGTTTGGATTTAAATGAAGGCCATTTGCATTGAACCAGTTATTTAATAGAATTAATTGTTCCAATAGTTGTTTTGAAAGGATATTTCTGTTTTTGTGTGAAACAATGAAAGAGGTGTCGTCAGCATAGAGAACCATCCCCTGTATATCTAATGGCCTAAAAAAAAATTTGAATCTTCACAAATTAGTAATATTGTATAATAAAAAGAGAGAACAGAATATATATATATATATATATATATATATATATATATATATATATATATATATACGTAATTTAATTTGTATCTACGGCCTTACTCGGAAACAGCTGTTTGACACGAACGCATGAATTATAGCAGCTGGTCGTGTCTACTGCTGTTGTATGTATTTCTTTCATAGTCTAAATGTATGTACAAGTATTACTTTGTAAAGCAGCTTTACTTTTGTTTCTAGTGGAATGTAAATGGTAAATGAAGAAAGTGTTTAATTAATAGTTCTCTAAATTTTTTTCTATATTCATTACTAAATAGTACCTTTATTTTCTACTATGGGTAATACTGATACTAAATTGAACTTTAGAAAAGCAGTGGTCCAACTTACTTCTAAGACACAGGTATTCAAACATATTTACTTAGTATTTTCAACAGATTATAATAACTTTGTTAGGCCTAGTAAGTTTAAATGTTTGTCATCTTAACTAATTAGGTTTTTAAACTATGTAGAGGCCTACATATAATAATCTTAGAAAATGCACAAAAGGTTATCTTTGCCATACCAGATGTTAATGATAGAAAGAGTACTTTAATTTAAATAAAATATTCCCTGAGCGCTTGTTTAGTTATATTTATTGTTTTTAACTTAGATTTTATAGTTTTAGATAAATATGAACCTTTAAGTCAGCCACCTTACACGAACAGAATATGTGATTGATCTGAATGTTTAATTGAGTTTGAAAATACTCTCATTGAATTTAACAGAGAAAACATGTTTGCTGGTGAAGTTAACCTCGACATTTTAAATAGGCCTAACAATCCTGAATCATTAAACTACTTGCTAAGTTTTATGGCAATTCATGGAATTAAGAACCTAGTTGAAGAACCCACTTTTATTGCTGTCAATTCTCAATCTTGAATTGATTATGCATTTCTTAATGTACATTTCTTAGTGTACGTAATAATAGGCTATTTATAACTGTACATGTAAAGTATTTTACTTCGATATTACAGATCATTCGACTCTTGGTAAACATAGAATTAAATAGTAATCTCAATAGATTAAATTCATATTTATAGTGCATAAAATTAAATATAGATAAGCTGTTTCATTGCCTGAATTGTATGGATTTGAGGGACGTACTTGCTATTTCCTCTGTATATGAGGCTATCTAAAATTTTTAGAAAAATTGCAGTTTTTTTATAAAACAGTGTGAAGTTATTCATATATAGAAGAAAAGCTTTGGACTACATACAGTTTAGTATACACAATAAAACAAAAGAGATTAATAAGCTTGTTATGCACAAGCCAATTAAAGAATAAAGAACTGTATTGTCATTGATCAATATGAACATGTTACAACAGAATTGAGAACAAAATTCAATATTTGAAAATACTATAAATGTAATATTAACATGTCAATAAATAATTAAATAAATAAGATAACAAGTAAAACAATAATAAATATAAATAAGTAATAACAAGGCTTTAAAATAACAAATGAAGTTGCATAATATTTATCTACCTCACTTAAAATCTATATTCACAGGGGTCTCTAAAAATTTGGTAATTATATGCACTTTCTTGCCACATATGAAAATATTATTTCTTGTTGAATAAGTGGTGAAATATGAGTTTATATCTCTTGAGGAGATTGGCTTCATCCGCGGAAACCTCTTTTTTTACAAAAAAATCCAACTAGTTTTGTTATCTGATATTGAAAAAACCAATTTTTAAAAATATCTTTACTTTTCGACAAAAAATTTTTTCATTTCACGTGATTTAGTGCTGAACACAATATATATTTGGTTTTGAAGTAAAATAATTTTTTCAGTCCGAAAAATGCAATTTTTACTGACCTAACCAAACATAACCTAACTTATCCTAGATGTCTATTTACTCAAAAAAATTCGTAATTTTTTTTAGTTCGAGTGTTTGGACTCCATGACGGCCTTCTGGCCGTCCCTCCGGCGGGAATATAGGTGAATTCGGTTTTCGTGATTAATAGTTGTATATAATGATCACGTAATAGCCGCTAATCGCGATTCGCCGCGAAAGTAGTTTTTCCGTTATATATCTCGAAAAATAATTGGAATTGACCCAAATAGTTTTCAAATTCGTATTCAGCACAAAAACACATAAAAATAACAAAAATAGGATTAACATAACATTTAAATTAACGGAAATATGACAGAAATACTAAAGGTTGTGACATTCGTGTTTCGAATTTTTCGGTGAAATACGTTATTTAATTCGTAATTTGCGTTAAATTCGGGTGTCTGGCCTCCGTGACGGCCTACCGGCCGTCACCCCGGCGAAAAAATGGGTGAATTCGGTTTTTGTGATTAATAGTTGTTTAAAATGATCGCGTAATGGCCGATAATCATTTTTACTTTCGCCACGAAAGTAAAAATGATCTTAATAAATAATTGTAATAGACAAAAATAATTTTCTAATTTGTATTCATCGCATAAAATACATCAAAATTAAAAAAAAGATGATTAAAATACCATTTATTTAAATTAACGGAAATATGATAGAAATATTAAAAGTTGTGACATTGTGTTTTTCGAATTTTTCGTTAAAATACCTGATTTCCACGAAATAAAAAGCACATCTCGTGAAAATACAACCAATTCTAGACCAATTTCAATTAAAATTTTCCAATTTTGTTTGGTAGCAAAAAACTGCATAAATACAAAAAAATCATTTAAACTGTAAAAAGGATTATTAATTGACCAGTTATTTATAGAATTATTAAATTTGACAAAATCTACGGTATGATCAGACTCAGCTATTTAAAAAAAAAAAAACTTAACACAATAAATTTTAAAGGACTTGCTTGTTTTTGCAAGTCTGTGGTGTGGTAAGTCCAGTTGAGAATTTGGCTATTATAGTGTCTATGTATCGTATTCCTGGTGAAAAAGTGTGAAGTTTAGTCTTAGTGTGAAGTAAAACAGTAAGAATGTACAAGTTAATAACTGTAAGAACCCTTAGTTCAACAAAAGTGGCCTGCAATGATCCAGAAGACTCTTCCCTGCCAAAATTCTCACTACTTTCTTTTGTAACAAAAGAATATTGTGAACTTCAGCAGAGTGGCTCCAGAGAATTAATCCATATTGGGCATGGGATTGGAAAACTCCAAAATATGCTGTGCGAAGATATTCATGATTCAGCTAAGGTTTAAGCTTCCAAGAAACGTACACAACTCTGGACAGCTTTTTGCAGACCTCAGCAACATGATCATGCCAGTTCATCTTTGTATCTAAATAAAAACCAAATAATTTTGCTGAGTTATTGCCACAATCATTGCTTAAACTAAGTGATAAATGTTGAGTTTTCCCTTCATTGCATTCTAAGATGTTTGATTTAAACCGATTGAGAACTTAAGTTTGACCTATCTTCATTGAATTACTCAAACAAATAACATCTTTATCAGAACTAAAAATTGTAGTGTCATCTGCGTATACTATGAATGATCTTTTTTAAAATATTATTCGAAAAACTGAAGACATCCATGGATTTGGAATTTGAAAATTTGGAAACTGCTCGAATTACCTCTCTGGGCGATATCCTGGACCTACTGAAGATATTTTTTTTACGTGATGCTGGATCCATGAGAGCAGTTACATTTCTATGGTGAGTTGGGCTGACATCAAACTGATTTACCAAGTCCTGCACGGAGTTAAAAAAATATGAGAAAGTCATCAGGCTCAAGTGTTATTTTAATCGTACTAGTATTTTCATATTTAATTATGTCCCAGGGAGCTTTGCACTGATTAACGGAATTTTCAATAAAGTGGTAATAAGTTTATTTTTTAGCCATATTAATATGATGTCTGTAATTTTTTTAAAGACCAATATATACGTTATAAGCAACCTGAGCCTGTTTAAGTCCCATTCTCTTAAAATTCCACTTTGTATTTTTTTCTTCTTTTAGATTTTCAGTATACCAGTTTACCTTTAGTTTTTTGTAAAATATTATAATTCACACTATTTTATTTAATAATTGGTGAGCTATAGTCATAAATACCCACAATTTTCTTAAAGAAATCATTAAATAAGGTCTAAGTCGACATGGCTTAGCTGATACTCATAAAGGATCTCCCATTTCTCCTCACTAAAAATATCCAGAAATGCTAAAATTGTTTCCTCTGTTTGTTTACGAAAAATTGTCTGACTTAATTTACTATCAGTTTTTGATATAGAATTAATTAATTTAAATTTGAGAAATATCGGCTCATGATCGGCCAGACAACCAGGAAGTAATTTAATTTTCATAATGAATGAGAAAAGTTTACCAGCATGTTGTCAATGTAGGAGTCAATGCAAGTAGGGCTGACATTTGTACAAGTCAGATTCAAGGCCCTTAAAATATTCAAAAATTCGAAACTTGTATTATTATTATTGTTATCATTAGCCATTTCAGTGTTGAAATACCTTTATACAACTAGCCCTTTGTTTAAAAAAATTATAAATACTTTGAAAAATAACTAAGCACCCGGTATTGATAACATCGGTTATAATTTGCTAAAGCAGATTTCTCCTTATTTAATTCATGTTATACTTTACATGTATAATTTTAATTTAATATCTGTAGAGTTCCCGAGATGTCTTAAACACACTGTTGTGGTTCCTCTCTGCAAGAACAACCAAATAGTTTCTGCCCTACTTCATTTTTGTCCATATTCGCAAGGATTTTTGAAAAATTATAAAAACTCATTAGTTCAGTTCTTAAAGAAACATCAATATTTTTGCAAAAGGCTTTCAACACAGTTGATTTAAAATACTAATAGAACAGTTGCAGATGGCTGGTATAAGAGATCTTCCCTTAGATGGTTTTCCTGTTACTTATGTGAAAGAGTGCAATAAGTCAAAGACGAAAAAACAGAGTAACTATGGTCAAATAAGTTATGGAGTAACACAGGGTTCCATCCTTGGATCCACTCTTCTTAATTTATGTTAAGATTTGTGCAATAGAAGTTTTTTGGTCATTCAGTTGCCTTTTTGGAAGATACAGCATTTATTTACAATAATAAGGCTGTTAAATACTGTATTTTATTTTATGAAGTTCAATTGGTTTTGAAATTGGTGAGGCTTTTGTTATAAAACCATCTGTTTGTTATAAAACCACAGTGCTGAGACATTGAGTTATAAAACCAAATACTTGTGTTTTAGTTTTGCGAAGACATCTTATTTCTGAGTCCAATAGTTCACCATGTAATTTTCCCAGCAGTAATCAAAATATTAACCTTTGTAATTATTTGTAATTAGATTAAGTAAAAACAATAAAGTATTTGGGATTAGTGATAGGCAATAATCTATCTTTGTTTTATTTTATTTATTCCAACGGGCAAGCCAAAATATTCAAGATTATACAGCTAAAAAACAAGCACATAAGAAAACATGAGGGCCTCTTGCTAACGGTTAGTACTCCTGACTTCAATGCAGGAGGTCGCGGTTCAAATCCCGGGAGGTCCAACTAGCTTGATGGGTTTGGGCTATTGTCCCATAACAATGTTTGAATAATCAATATAAAGTGCCATTGGTGTTGAAATAAATAACAACAAAGAGGTACTGGAACAGTACCTATCCAAGCAAAAACATTGTCAAAAATGCATTAACAACTAGGAAGAGAGATTATAAACAACAGCAACGTACTGCATCAATAAATAAAATTTATCTACAACAGTAACAATAAATATGTAATAAATCCTAGGATAATAAAATAAATCAATTTTAAATATATTACAATAATAGTAAATATATGCATAATTATAAATCTATAATAAGTGGAATTCATAAATTAACAATAAATGTCAATTACTTGTTGATGTTATTTCAGAATTGTAACAAAAATGAAAAGGCCCTTTAAAGGCCCCAAATTGGCATTAGCTGTGGCAGCGAAGCTTAGATTTGAAAACTAGGTAACTGTATTAACTGTAAAAAAATCAAAACCTTCTGGAACCGAATTCCCATGTAACTGGATCATCAGAAAGGAACTGTTCATGGCATAATTTGTGGAGTGTAAAGAGGTTACGTGATTGAGTGCCGAAGGGGTCTCTGAAGTTAATCCCACCATGGAGGTTAGGGCAGTCCAACTGAGAGTTGACCAGGTGATGCAAAAACTGAACATCCTGGTGAAAGTGAATAGTTTCTAGAGAAGGCAGATCTAAGATCAGGGCCATATGATGAAAAGGGACCTCAGAGAAACCGTAACCAAGCTGCATGCGCACCAGTCGGAGTAAGCGCCTTTGAACTCTCATTTTCATCCTTGGATATCCTTGATGAGGGAACCATACAACTGAGCAGTATTCCAAGAGAGATAAATGAACAGTAGAGGACTTTGAGAGCAAAAATGTTGGAGATATCACTTCTCGTGCAGTAGATGAGCCAGAGGCAACGAGTCGCTCTGCTGCAAGCCTCCTGAACTTGAAGGTCCCAAAACAGCGTAATAGATTGTAACAACCAGATCCTTCACACTTGATACTTGGCTTACCCCCCAAGGGTGTAAGGAAAGATTACTGGAGAAGCAACCCAGCTGAAGGTAACGCTTGATCATTTATCAAGATTAAGAGATATGCTGTTTTGCAAGCGCCAACATTCTATTAATGTAAGGTTCACCTGTAGAATGACACAATCAGCTTCTAATGAAATGTTTAAATACAACGTCATGTTGTCAGCAAAAAGTAGACATTTACGCTTCAAATTTGTCGTTATGTCATTGACAAAGACAGATTGAGTTTTGAAGGACTCCAGAGGTGGCAATGAGCATACTAAATAACACTGAGTTATATAAGAGTTGGAGTTTTCCATCATCAAGGTAGCTAATAAACCATTGAATGATACCATCGAGACCTAAACTTCGCAATTTCAGATGGACATGGCTAACTTGATCAAAGACTGTGGAAAAGTGAAGTTCAATTGCATCCAACTGCTTCCTCTCGTACAATGCATCGATTGCATCTGACCGGAAGTCTCGTAAATTTGTGGTAGTAGACCTTCTACTAGTGAATCTTTTATAAAGGAGCAGCCAAAGTTTGAGTCATAATTTAAAATAAGTTGTTTATCCTTTTCAACTCAATAAAGAATAAGGATGGCTTAAGTGCAGTTGAGTGTTTTTAATTATACATCATAATAAATGTTATGTTTTTTGTATATATATATATATATATATATATATATATATATATATATAAAACTCCTTGTCAATATTTAACTATTAATTAGGCCTATGTACTTGGTAACCAATTCATATCCAATCAAATAATATTTGATATAAATAAAAAGGCTAAAAACAAATAAAAACTACAGATTTCAATCAACTGATTGTCTAACTCTATATTATGAACACTATGATTTAGATTGTTTCGTTAAATTATCAATTGCTATTTTTTATTCTAGTACAATCATTCAAATAAATATATTTATATTATTGTAATTACTACTTTCCCATGTCAATAAGAATTTCTGTAAAACGTTTTGTTTTCAGCCAATTGATGCTTCTGATGACAGTTTTTGGGATCAGTTTTGGTCTGAAAACGTTACAAATGTGCAAGATGTTTTCACGTTAGTTCCTGCTCCAGAAATAAGAGCTTTAAGGGAAGAAGCGCCATCAAATTTAGCTACTCTTTGTTACAAAGCAGTTGAAAAGTTAGTTAAGGCTGTGGATAGCAGCTGTAGAACACAACACGAACAACAGACTGGTGAGTTTGTTTTAAGGCTTTAATCTCATGTCTTAAGCTAAATCACTAGCATGACTTGTCAAGTTTTCACAGGAGTTTCCCTTCATCTTCTCTATTTTCAATCAAGGAGTGCAGTAATTATGAAACTCAGTATGGTTCCAACTTTATAAATTGTATGATTTGCAATCCAAAATTAGCTATTGATACTCTGTCAGAGATTTTAAGAATAAGAATAGATTTACTGTCATAAGGATTAGTAACAATCATTAACAACTATTATAATAGATTCACACTACATCCATACGGCCAATACCACAATATAGCTGCGGACAGGATTCAAAGCAATAGGTGGACCAATGTCAGCAGTTAACGATAATGTACTCTTTGGCCCAGGAGAACCCACATTTTTCCAGATCTCTCTGCAGGTTACAGATAATGCAGATTCCGGACCATATAGCACTTTAAATTTTAATCCTTTAATTTTACTGTTATCATCGCCTTACATCCTTTAATATTCACTAATGTTTTGGTATTCGATTTATACCTATTTGTATATGAAGAATCAGATGTTTTTTTTTCATATTTGTGTAAGCAATTTATTTGAAATGTGGACCTTTCAATTTTCAGAATAGCATTATACGTTTAAATAATTTTATCAGAGCAACATCCAAAATAGTTTATAGTTCACAATCAGAACACTTGTCATACAGTACAAGTATTTTTCTCTTCCATAAGTGCTTCCCCAATTATTTAAACATGTCTACATCTATGCTCTGTAAAACGTTTAATTTTATTCATTGGAATGCATGTCTGTCTGTCTAATGTAGTGTTATACATTCTCCAAAGTAAACACTTTTTGTACATATCTTCTAAATCACCTATCAATTTATAATGTATGCAGAGAAATTATTTCAGCAATAAGTTATTAGCGATTCCCACAATAATTGGTATGTCTTTTAATGATTCTCCAAAACCCCAATAGGCTGATTTGGCCTTTAAAGAGTTTAAAATTTGCCTCACTAATTCATTTACTTACCATATGTATTTTGAAAATATTATCAAAACATCAATATACCATAAGAAAACACTAGCTGCTCCCCCCACAAAATGTTGCGGTTAAAACACATAATAAATACAAATGGGTATTAAAATGGACAACAATACAAATTCATTTATTATTAAAAGCTTGAAAATTAAAATTTTTAAAGTTGTAAAATATGTTTATATACTATATTAACCGTTCTATTTGTTTTATATTCTATATTTCCTCCATAATGTCTTTGAAATTTCTAGCTCTAGACAAGGCTACATATAGCTGGCCATGGCTAAATATTTAACCTAATTTTACTAGCTTCATTAAAGTCTAACATTTATAATTGCCCATGTGAACTTTCATTCTTGTGGTTTGCATAAAGAGATGAAATCAAATGGTGAACAGTTCCAAGAATTTTAAAACAATATGGTCCACTGCTGGGAGGTAACGCAAAATTAGCCACAAATGACATAAAACACACATCATTGTTGTATTGACGAATATTAGATAGAACGTTTTTTGATAAATTATCTGTACCAACAAATAATTTCCATAGCTCTTGAGGCATATGCGATTCAGGAAGCTTAATTTTGCAATTTCCACAACACAAAATAAATACTCCAGTAATATTTTTTTTTCCAGAACCAAATTACAATGCGGACATTTGTTTAGCATTTTGCTAAGATAATGAGATGTCATACTGGGCACACAATTTGATACTGCACAGTGATAACCGATTCGAAAGTTATTATCTTGTGATTTTATGTATCTGTCTTTGTCTAATTTCTTTTTGTTGCTGTTTATTTTAATTCATTTTTCTCTTTGAACCAACAGGACCAACACTGTTACTGTCCTGATGAATATGTGAGGGATCCTCATTAATGATGTCATAGTGTCCTCCATCTAAGTTTCCCGTGAACCTAAGGTTTTGAATTATGGGACTTTGACCAAATGTTACAATATTGTTATGTGTACAACATGAGTTCTAAATGTAAATTCAGGAAAAAGCTACTGTAACGAAATAGTTTGTTGTGTCCAGCTTACTCATATTCACGTGAAATTAAATCATCATAATCTTGTTTTGATTTTATCAGAAGTCGGTAGCTAGTATCACCAATAAAGAAGTCTTTGTGAAATTCCCAGTTTTGAGAAAACTATTTACCACTCTTTGTCTTAGTTTAAGATGTTTACTTTGCATGTTATAAACACAGAATAAAATCGCTTTAAACAAACAATTGCCATCTGCGTCCATCCTAATAAAATATTCGGACATTATTAAAAAAAATCCTCAACACCCTTAACAATTCACTTTTTTTGTCGTAGTTGCTATTGCCGTCCACTTTCAATCGTTAAAAAAAGAAAAAAAAAAAGGTATTACAGTATATATAGTTCTCGTACTTCGATTCTAACTGCTGTTGTGATTTATGAGTCACATATCCACATTTTTATATAGGTCTGAACTAAAACTACAATTCAAAATTTCATGGAACCATTCGATTTTCATGGAAACATTCACCTAACCAAATATTTTATATGTAAACATGTTTGAATTACCTATACTATAACAGCTGTCTTTTAACAGATGTCCAATTTAAAATATTTGCTTATTATTACTCACGTCGACTGTCTACATTTCAAAATTGAAATCAAATTTGTAAAACAAATCCTACATATTCTAGCTCTGTTATTTCCTTCCACACTTAGTTACCTTTGTATAAAATAAAGAATCGTAGAAATATATCATTCTAGTGGTTGTCCCGCAATCTGCGTTAACGAAATAACCCTATTATTTTAAGATATTCTGCAGATAACTTGATATTTTAGCCGCAGTACTGTGCTGCTCTCCATGGTTAACCTAACAAATTATTTTGACCCTTTTCACAACAACATTGAACCTAATCATTACTTTTTGTTAAACATAATTACTTCATTAGACCTAACCATGTCCAAATACCCGTGTGGTGTATGTGATATCGGTGTGAGGTATAAAGGTATACTTTGTACTGGAGGATGTAAAAACTGGTTCCACTCAAAATGTCTAAACTGGACTGATAAATATTTTAAAAGTTTGACACAAGAGCACATTAATCTCTGGAAATGTAGTAACTGTGAAATCAATAATACTTCCTCAGATATAACAGAGATTGAAACGAAAATTCAAAACTTGTCCATGGAAGAAAACCTAGATCATGAAACATCTCTAGCATTAGCAGCCGAAATTGGAACCTCCCTTTTATCTGAAAACAACACCCTTAAACAGAAAATTCATGAAATCCAATCAGAAAAATCACTACACCAACTAGAATTAGAAGATACTCTTGAGAACACCAAAAAAATTATCAAGGACCAGTACAAAGAAAATGAGCAACTAAAAAAAGAAATAACATTTCTGGCTGTAAAGCTCGAAAATGAGAGACAAATCAGGATTTAGTTCATTCAGCAAGCTGAAGAAGAGAAAACAAACCTCACTGACAAACTCAACAATCTTATACAACTGAACTCCCAACTGAAAGAACTGAAGCTAGCTTGAAAAACAAATCAGACGACAATAAATTATTTAAAAGCAAGAATGAAAATCTCCTTGCCACTAATGACAAATTAAAAAAATGTCCTCGAATTGACACTTAATATGGCTAATCAAACAGAATGCGAGAACATTAAACCGCAGGAAATATTAAAAGAACAAGAAATTGCGGTTACAACATTTCTAAAAACTTTCACTATCAACACAAAAACACAATCCCCTTTTAAAACTGACTCCATCCCTGACAAGCCTAGGCCACTCTTCGACATCAGGAAACAGGCAAACCTGCAACCAAAAACTGGGAAACTTCTTGACTCCACCCCTGACAAGCCTAAGTCACTCTTCGACATCAGGAATCAGGCAAACCTGCAACCAAAAACTGGAAAACACCTTGACTCCACTCTCGACGAGCCTAAGCCACTATCCGACATCAGGAATCAGAAAAACCTGCAACCAAAAACTGGGAAACGCTTCGACTCCACCCCCGACAAGCCTAAGTCACTCTCCGACATCAGGAATCAGGCAAACCTGCAACCAAAAACTGGAAAACACCTCGACTCCACTCTCGACAAGCCTAAGCCACTATCTGACATCAGGAATCAGGCAAACCTGCAACCAAAAACTGGGAAACACTTCGACTCCACCCCCGACAAGCCTAAGTCACTCTCCGACATCAGGAATCAGGCAAACCTGCCATCAAAAACTGTATAGTGTCTCTCTTCAAGTGGCAAAAACTGCTGCAAAACAAACCCCTCCACAAAAATCAATGTTTGTCCATTCTAAAAAAAAAATTAATTTAAGCATTGCATGCAAAATTAAGGTCACAGGAAGAAACCTATGAGGATTTTTTCATGAAATACATAGATTTTTACAAAGAGCTCATGAGTGATATGACCTCTACTGTGCCCACAGAGGTCCCCCCTAACATGCCAGATCAACACCAGAATATAGATCAGACAGATGCACACCAGCAAGACCCTTTTTTAGCCAATGTCAACTTATCAACCCACTCTTCATGACCAAACATAAAGCAAGATCTGGACAACTCCTTTTCTTCCACCAAAATATTAACAGAATGGCTAACAAAATGGAACGACTAGAACACCAACTGCACAGTAAAAAACCAGATATGTAATATTGATAGAACATGGACTCAAAGAAGCCCCAATAAACCATGCTAGACTTTCAGACTACTCACTAGTAAGCGTGTATGGCAGGACTGAACACATCAAAGGTGGTGTCGCCATATATAAACATAACCAACTTGCCTGCAAAACTGAAAGCTTAGGGTTAGAAAAACATAGTATTGAGATGACATGTGAAGTATCGGCTGTAAAAATAAGCCTGACAAAGAAAAAGCACTTGTGCCTACTGGGGATATATCGACCACCATTTGCAAATCTTGACTCCACGCTACAAGTCCTGTTTGAAGTCCTTGACAACCTTCCCACTTTAGGCGCTAACAAACTTTTAATGGGGGACATCAACATTGACAACCTTGATGAAATCTCAAAGGAGCGGAAAGCACTGAACGAACTACTATTGGGACATGACATCCACAAACTAGATCTCCCATCGACCAGAATCACGGAGACTTCCTTATCTTCAATTGACATTGTATGCACAGACTTACAGCAGGATAAAATAAAAGTGGATGTAACCAGCACAGGGCTATCAGACCACACTGGACAATATTGCACACTAGACATACCAAAAAAGGCTAAAAGAAATGTATACACTACACAAAGATAACTAACCCACAATAATTTGTTGACCTTAAAACATGAACTATCTACAGAAACCTGGGCCTCCGTTTTCAACTCAGATGAGGTAGATGAAGCTTACACTCACTTTAACACAACACTCCTACTTGCACTCAACTGGACATGCCCTAAGAAGAAAACTCGGGTCAGGCAAAAAAAAGGAAAACTAATAAATTACACTGAGGAAATTTCAACTCTTAAAGAAGAATTTTTAAATGCACAAAATAAATTTCTCCTGACCGGAAGTTCAAATGACAAAATTATTGTGGCAACAAAAAAGAAAGCATATGATCAAAAACTTAAACAATCAAGACAAGAAGCTAACACTACATATATACAATAAATCTAAAGCTATCTGGAACATCATTAACAATGAAAGGCAAAGGAAGTCTAGCCCTGAAACAACTAAAATAGAAATAAAACATGAAGGAGAATTGATGACAGATACTGTGAAAATCGCCCACCACTTCAATGAATATTTTGTAATTATAGCCGAAGAAACGCTTCTAATCAACAATAAATCCTTAACCACTCCAATCCCTTAACCACTCCAATCCCTTAACCACTCCAATCCCCCAAACATCTACACGTGATATTCTTACACAATTTCATCCAACAACAGCCGAAGAGATGAGGAAAATAATACAATCCACGAAAAATTCAACTTCTGCAGGAATAGACGAAATATCAACAAAGATCCTGAAATATTGTGCTGAAGAACTAATACCTCCTTTAGTACAAATCACAAACATGTCACTGAAGAAAGGCATTTCCCCATCCAGACTAAAAATAGCCAAAATCTATCCAAAATTGAAACAGGAATGCCCTCAAAATGTTGCCAACTATAGACCAATCTCCCTGATCTCATTAGTCTCAAAACTAATCGAAAAAGTTATTCTAGTCAGACTTTTAGAATATTTAAAAGAGAACCAACTACTGACTGACAAGCAGCATGGATTTATCTCTGGCAAATCTACCACCACTGCAATTATTGATCTTGTCGAGTTTATAATTGACAAGATAGAGAAGTTGGCAACACCATCACCAGTTTATACCTTGACCTCAGTAAGGCCTTTGATTGCCTTGGCCACGACCTTATACTGGCCAAACTACATAAACTTGGTATCCAACAAACAGCACTTAAGTGGTTTGCAAGCTACATCAAAGGACGGAGTCAACTGGTAGAATTAAAGGAAACAACCAACGGACTCACAAGATCAGTACAGTCTAAGCCTCTGCCAGTAAAAAGAGGAGTTCCACAAGGGTCCATCCTTGGACCAGTATTGTTCATTTTATTTATAAATGACTTCCCGGACCATCTTAGAGAGTACTGCAAATTGCTCATGTATGCAGATGATACTGTGTTACTCACAGCCAATAAAAATAATGAACAACTGGAAATAGACTCGTTTGTTGCTTTCAGCATGGCTCAAGATTACACCTTAAAAAATGACCTTGTTCTCAATGAGAAAAAAACAAAACAAATGTCACTGGGCAGCAAAAAATCTCTCATTAGTGAATTGCCGGGCCTCCAAGCAGCCGATAACATTAAACATCTTGGCATTACACTTGATGAGAATTTAAGCTGGAAAAGTCATATAGACTGCATATGCCTAAAACTTAGCTCAGCTCTGTATGCACTAAAGAGAACTAAGATTACTAGGAATCATGAAGCTACGAAAATAGCATACCATGGGCTATTTGAAAGCCACATGCGCTATGGAATAATTGTTTGGGGTGACTCTTCAATTAGAAATCTCCAACGGGTTCTAGTTATGCAGAAAAAAGCAATAAGAATAATGGCAGGGATAGGGCCTAGAGACAGTTGCAGAAATCTGTTTAAAAACTGGAAACTTCCCACAGTAACATCCATCTACATACTGGAAACTATTCTCTACTGTAAAACTAAGGAACCTCCAAAACAAACACACCTACATAACCACAACACCAGACAAGCAGGAGACTACACAATACCAGCTCATAGAACAGCATTGTTTGAAAAAAAAAAACATCTTATGCTGGAATGAAACTGTCAAACAAGCTGCTGAAACACCTGAAAGATGACAACTTGAGAACCATGAAAAGAACTCTTCAGTGTTGGCTGCAAGACCAGGCTTTCTACTCGCTAGAGGAATTCTACTCTTATAATGATGAACACTGACTTAAATTATCATCTTATGTCATTTTACATATCTATATTTTGTTTTTGCTTTCTCAATTTCATTGATTTTTTAATTAATTGACTCTGTAACATATCTCTAAGATACCGTTAATAAAGAATATTGTGTATTGTCTATTGACCACAACATTTGTTAAGCCGCCAGCTGGTCATTTAAAATTAATCTCCATAAGAATAACATTGCAACTTTGACGTGGTGTAGGGCAAAAACCTATGGGAATTTAAAACAAATCTAGGTCCGTTAACAACTAAGAAATCAAAATTATCTTTTGAATAAAAAAATTTCATCAAAATTGGTCAATTAATAAGTTCTAATAAGTAATAAGTTTTAATATATAGGATTATCAGTAGAAGCCCCACAGATTAGAGTCTTTAAAAAGAGTATTTTGTATAAAGGAACCAAGTTTTAGAGAATTAAGTTGCCAAAAGCAATTAAATTAGTACAACATAAGAACAACTTTCTTCAACTAACAGAACACTTTTTTTGCTTAAATTTAAATTTTTCTATTGAAGAGTTTACAACAAAGAAAATAGCAAAGGCACAATGATAGTAAATATGATTGTATATTTATGTCTTAGCTAACTAGACTAAAACACTACTTTACTATTGAGAATATAATGTATTGTATGATTTTGACATTATTCATTGTATATTTATAAGTGTAAATTGAATAAATGCAGTTTGATTGATAGATACTTTTTCACCTATAGTGCTGTTGGTTGTTTTGTAATAGTTACCCAATAAATCATCATCGAGTAAACCTAATAGTACATTAAAATGTCATGAACTAGCATCATTAGGACCAGCATATTCCACAAGGATCTTAAATATTTCAGTACCTTCTTTTGACAATATTAAGTAATGTTAATGTTAATAAATACTGATAAGATTTTATAAGATCATTCAGAAAGTACTCGAGTTGCCATCATGTTGTTGAAATAACCTACCTAGATTTATCCAATTCAGGATACGTTGCAGATCTTTCTTTAATACTCTAGTAAACATCTGGGGAGATGCTGTGAAGACCCGTGCACTTCATGCGAATGCAAAATGGTTGAAGCAACTTATTCTCCTGCCAACTACATTTTCTGCCACCCATACACGTACAGTGGTGATGATCCACCCAACCACCCATGCACGTACAGTAGTATTCACCCACCCACCCGCCCATACACGTACAGTGGTATTCACCCACCCACCCGCCCATACACGTACAGTGGTACTGACCCACCCGCCAACCCATACACGTACAGTGGTACTTAATATCACTCAATATCACTGTACGTGTATGGGTGGGCGGGTGGGTCAATACCCCCGTACCTGTTTGGGCAGGCGGGTGGGTCAATATCACTGTACGTTTATGGATGGGCGGGTGGTTCAATTCGTATACAAAAGGATATATACGTATACTAAAGCATACAAAGGATAACTAAAACCATTATAGTGTACCACTGTGCGTGTATGGGTGGGTGGGTGGGTTAGTACCACTGTGCGTGTATGGGTGGGTGGGTGGGTTAGTACCACTGTACGTGTATGGGTGGGTGGGTTGGTCATTACCACTGTACGTGTTGCGACTTTGGGCCAACAAAATCAACCCATGCTAGCAATGGTTAGTCTCCAACTCAATTAGGAATAGATCGATTAACATCAGGTCTGTTAATATGAACTCAACCATGAAATGTTGTGATATATCCATTCTTCCTCATTGGGGCTGAATTTATCGAACTTGAAATATGAACATTGAAGCACCGTATGTTTTCTTTCAGAAATTGTTGTTGATTTGAAGGCATTGTTTTCAGAGTCAAATGGTACGATTCACTATTGATAATAACATAATGATATAATCACATTTATTCTATACCATGTTGAACTCAATATAAAGTATACAAATATTTCTTAGTTATTGAAATGTTCTCGGTCTTAAAAGAGTACAGCAAATATATTACATTTATGTTTTATTGCATAGTGAACATGGAATTTTTGCACTTAACATATTCTGATATGAATGAAGATGAATAGTTTAATTTAGCTATGCCAAAAGAAGCAGAGAAATGTGTTAATGATAATACTACATACAATTTATTCTACATCTAAAATAGCAAACTTTAGGTCCATTGCAATTATAGACATTTCAAATTTAAATCTTCAAGTATCTCTAGATTTAAGGTAGATAATAATTTAAAGGACTTTGAGAACTATTCAATGTACGTGCTTTTGTTTGAAAAGTGTACTTCATACTATTGTGCAATTCATATTATTGAATTTTGAAAAGTTTAACTTAAAACAACCAAAGATTCAATAATGTGAGGCATGTTTTAAAAGTATGTTCGGTTTTGTAATTCCGCCATCATATTGCTGTGGTCGGCGTTCTGCATATGCACGCTTTGTACCACTTTGTGTTGGCAAGCCACAGCTTCTGTTACGGATCCAATCGACAGTATTTAAGGTTCCTTACGAGTATTTAAAATGCCTCCTCAGATTGAAAATGTTGCCGACTGTAAAGTACGTGTTGTGATAAGTTTTCTTAATGCCAAAGACGTGAAAGCAGCTAACATACATTGTAAGATCTGTGATGCTTATGGTGGAAATAGAATAAGTGATGGGATGGAACAGAAATAGGTGAGAACTTTTACAAATGTCTGTATGGTTGTGCATGATGAAAAAAGAAATGGACAATCTTTACTCATTACTGATGACTTGGTGCAAGATGTTGATGAAAAAGTCATAGAAAACAGACACTTTACAACTTCATGGTTATGTAGTGAGTGTCCTCAACTTTCTAGAAGTGTGATTTATGTAATTGTGATAGAACGTTTGAAATACCGAGTTTGTTGGGTTACCAATATGCTGACGAATCACAAAAACAAATTTTTAGAGGTAATCACAAAAACAAAAGTTTAGCCAGTTCTCTTACATTCCTAAAACATAAAAATCGTAATGGTAAAGATCTTAGATATCAAATTGTCATTGTGAAAAAAACCTACACAGCACAATCTTCACAGTCGGTGGCATTTTCAATTGAAGGAGACATTTTAAACACTCGTAAGCAACCTTAAATATTGTCGAATGGATCTGTAACGGCAGCTGTAGCTTGCCAACAGATTGTGGTACACGCATGGGCCGATTGCAGCGCTTAAATGGCGGGAATCCAAAACGGTACATACTTTAAAAACATTCCTTGTATATGGTTATATTAGTTAAACAATTTTCTTGTGAATTATTAGACTTGCGGTGTCAGACTTACAATTGCCACATAGTTAACAAAAATAGAGAGAAGATCTCGAGAACAAATTTATATATTTCATTTTATCATAACCAGGTAAAGATTTTTGATATTTTTCAAGTTTGAAACACAACCAATGCTGGTTCATCTTCATGTATATCTAACAAACAAATGACTATTGATGTTATCTGTACTGCACAGTGATGCCCAAATGAGTAATGTTGATTTGTTCTGGAGTGGAGTTCAAAACATGTGCACTATTTGAAAATTGCAATATAATTTTAATGTAAATTTACCTTAAAATCATATTCATACATGCATTAAACTTCTGATATAGATTGAAAGAAGCAACTAATTTTTATAAATTTACAGCCATGGCAATGAATCATGCCTAGTTCTGCCCAGTGCCTAACACTTAGAATTTTAAACTAAAGAAGCTGTTAACCCAAACTTTGCTACAGGATCAAAGTATCATTTAGATAGTGCTTTATCGAAACATGATTCATAAGATTAACTTCAGTGGTGGTTGTCTAACCCTAATATTGGCAGTTACAATTTTGTCATTGACAGCCATTTTATGTATACTGTATATATATATATATATAACTTATATACTTCTAATGCAACTGAAAAAGATTTTGATTCTTCCTTTTTGTGAAATGTAAACGTGTGCATTAGTCACTTATAGACATATTTTAAGTAAGACTTCAGATTTTTTGGTGTAAAGATAAACAAAGTTAGCATTATTATTATTCTTAGTAATGAACTGAGAAAGCTCTTATTTCATTTAAAGGTAAATAACTGTTTATACAATTTTCAGTTTTAAATTGTGTACGACTACTGACTCGAGTGCTGCCTTATATATTTGAAGATCCAGAATGGAGGGGATTCTTTTGGTCAAGCCTTCCAGACCAGTCGCAGGGTGAAGATAGAGAAGAATCTCTCCCTCTTGCTCACTCTTTGCTAAATGCTATATGTGTAAGTAGTGAAACAAATTTTAAAAAAATATTTTTTTTCTTTTATAATCAGTAGCATATTTTACTTTGTATTCAAAAGTTAAATAGGGCAAAAGTCCAACTCAATTTAGTCGAACCTCTTGGGACCCAAGGATTCAACTTAATTGAGGTCCTGTATTATTTCACAAAATGAAACTGTAAAGACAGTAAAAGGATTCTTATTTTTAGATGTTTTAAATATTATATTGTAGTTTATATGTCTTTATATTCCAGATAAGTTAGTTAAAGCAAAGTTTTATTAATCAAGCACAAACACACCCGTGCAGAATGCTGAAAATGTCAGACAATGAAGATTTTTTAACCCTTTAGGAGGGAGTATCGACTATCTGGAATGTCACCTTCACTAATGCACAAAGGGGTTTGGGTACAAATCAGATCAAAAACAGTTAGAAATTTTTTATATGGTATTTTTACAAAAAGTACCCATTTGTATGCTAAGGTATAAACATTGCAATAAAACATGTTCTTGATGTTTTTTTCTAAAGTATGACTATGTATTTATTATAATTTTTGATTTCTGAAGAACTTTGGTGTACAAAAAGTGCCCCATTGCAGTCTTTACACTCAAACGTTGTGTCTTTAATTTTTTCTTCTAAATTATTGAGTGAAAATATACGTAGCATCGTTTTTGACCCTTTCTTGTTTGTTCTTCTAGTGTCAGCATTAGGTGGAGAAAGTGTCGCGGAATAGTGAGACGGAGTTGATGTTTGCAATTTTTTTTTTTAATTTGTAGCCTACTAATTAAAATAGAAAATATGAACACAAAAAATATGTTCTGTCAGAAATTGGACTTTTCTCCCTGAGCGCAACTGCCATGGTAACATCTGTCGGCGCTACAGTAATAGTCCTTGTCTCTCTTGGTGTGTGACTGGTTGGTAGTGATTGGGGAATTGGGTTGGGCCCTTCACCACTATGCCACAGACCAGTGCCACTAACTCCAATGGTATCTTGGTATTTTTGTATTAATATGTCATGACGTGTTATGTCAAAGATCTCTGAAGGGTTATTGGCTCATTCACTTTAAATTTGTCACTCTAAGAAAAAGTTAAATGGAAATTTTATAATTGTTTTTGATAGTGTACATTTTGTAGCTACAAATAATCGTGTGGGAAAATTACTGTGGTTGGCATAATAAATGTTGAAATTAAACGCAAAAGCTTTTATCATTTGATTTAATCCACTTATTTCAAAAGTAATCATATTCGGTCGTTACACGCCACGTGACAACTTGTGGTAGTGATTGCTACGTGCCTTTTGCAGAGTTAAAGGTGCAGCCATTAACTTTTCCACGCAAAGTATAAACCTATGGTGCAGTTATTTACTATATAACTTAGTATTTTACAATGATTTAACCCATTGCGAATCTATTAATTTAGACACACGCGCCCCAGCAGGTACAAATTAATTTGCACAGCGGCTGATGCGGTGGCAGAACAGTAATAGCGTGCCGCTTCGTAGCATTCACTGTTTATACTCAACTTAACTATACGTTGAACTGGGTTCTATATTTTGTCTATATTCTTAAAGAAACTATAAATTATATATATTAAAATTATGTAATATTTTATTACAATAAAATAAAAACAAAGATTGTGCTACTTACATTACTGTAGTTCAATGTTAAGATTGCTGTTGGAGAAATACACTGTGATAACTAATTGTTTACTGCAGATGTGTCGAACAGTTTTTTACTAATTTAATTATGGAAATACATATATACAAATATTTACACTTGAAGTTTTTATTTTAGTATTTCAAGGAATTGTGGAACATTTTGAAGCACTTTTTGTGAGCATGTAATGTCACTTCACAACGTTCACTTTAGTATCTGGTCTCGGATATGACTCCTTGTTCAGAGCAAACTACACCTTTTTGTTGGGAATTGTTTGTTTGTTTGGTTTTGCTGGGAATTGGATAGGAAAGGGACTCCAGTTTTTGCCTGCAAACGTAATTAGTTGTATCCTATTGCCATACATCCAGGGCTAGTAACTGTTCTGCTAAGTTTATTCTGTAGTATGTATAATGCCTCTTCTGTTTTATTTTTGGTGGTTTTAGTTTATTATAAATTACAACAAATTGTATATGGCAAGATCAAATAAATAAACATTTTTTTCTTATATGACTTGATTGATCTTCTCATAACAAGGAAACTAGAAAGTCATTGATCCATCCAATCAACCCCAATTATGCCATTATTATAGTCAGAAATAACCTTTACTTGTTTTCACCTTTGTTGGTTTCTTTACTTGTTCTTCAACACCCTTTTTTCTCTTTCTTTTTTCTTTTCTTTTGCTTCTTAAAATCTCAAATTAGAGTGAAGTGTGGACAGAACAATAACATCCTTATTCTCTCCCCACATAAGTGCTAAAATTCTATTTGCAGATCTGAATATGACATCGTTTTATTCAAGATTAGCCTGAATACTGCTGGTATATCAAACCTGGTTTTCAGTGCAGTTCCGATAGCATGAGTGTCTTTTTGAGTATTTGAAGAAACAACAAAGATGAAAAATAACAATTATCTAAATAAACTGTGTAACCTAAGCCCACGAATGGTCTAAGACAACTGATTCACTAGCTAAAAATTCTTCACACACTTTATCCTTCCCATAATAAATTTTAAACACTGAACAATATCCAGAACTAACTTCACAAACTTTGTACACTTTTATTCCGAATCATGCCAGTTTTTTCGGATTGAACTGAATATAAGATAATCTTCATCTCATTTTCATTAGACTTTCATCGAGGGACAACTTTTGTTCTGTTTGATATGTTTTAAGAATTTTGTCTCAGAATACCTTATTACAGGCCTGATCTTTTTTAGTTTGCTTTAGGATCTTCCACCTGATTCATCATAAAAATGTAGGTATCAAGAGATTGCCATAAATCTTGAAATAGGCATAGTCTCGGAAAAAAATAGATGTCTCTATTATTTTTCTTTTAGACCAGTATGTCCTAACATTTGGAATTTTTACTTGAGACATTATATATAAAGCCAAGTAGCTTCTGAGCTCATCCCTCATAAAGGTACCCACTTCTCATCACTTTTCAGGGTTTTTACTTTTGGGTCATTCATTTGTTTTTGGGCGTAATCATTAGTTTCTTGTACAATCATATTAAAAAAGTCATCACCGCAAAAAACAGTAAATATTTTCAGCTAAGTAACATTTTTCCTTAACTGCTCAGCAATATTTTCGTCTAAGCCCAGAATTCCCGTAAATGGGATAATTTTTACTTTGTTAGGTGTATTTTTCCAAGAAAATATTTATTTCCTTTTTTTTTAATTTTTTCAGTTACAGTTTTTGTAGTTTTTCTCTTAGATTTTACTTAGATTTTTCATTATTTTTATGTATTTTTATCTTGTTTTGTTAAGACTGAGTTAGAAGGAGGATTGTGAAGAGATAACAATGTCTCAGTCATCGAATAGACTAGACTTGGCGACAACAACGGCCTCCTCTGTGTCTAATTCACTAACCTCAATGTCACTTGCTATATCAGTGCACTAATGTGGATAGAAACGTACAATATCTTTATTGTCATTTTCAACACCACTACTCTCACTAACACTCTAACAAATAACGATCCAATTCGGATGATTTTAAATTTGTAATTTTGAACCAAAACATAATCACACAGAACCATCTTGATTCTAAAATACTACAAAAAAATACACTATAATAACAAAAAAAAAAAAAAAAAAACAGTGGAGTCCCGGCAATCCCAAATAATTGGGTCCAAGCCCATTTCGGATCACTGAGTTTTTGGATTAAATAGATTTTCTTAAAATGCTCTTTTTATAAAACATACATAAATAATATGCCTAGCATTAAGTACAGTACTTAAGTTTAGCAATAAAAAGGAGAATGAACCTTTAATAAAAGAATGTATTCAACTGAGACGTAAGATCAAACAGCGTTTTTGAAGACAAAAAGTTGGAGTCACGAGCGGAAATCAATCCTGGCTCCCAGTACTACTTGATTCCATTGCACGTGATCAGCTGACGGAAGTCGTGTGGATATTTCTGTCGTTCTCGCGCTACCTCAGACAGCACTGTTCCCAATTTCCACTGTTAGTCTCTAATCATCAGTTCAAACTCGTCTGTTTACGTATCTCAGTTTTGTTGTAAACCCATACAGACGTTCCAGCTGCATTTGATCTCACACTACGCTATGTACAGCAACACCCCGATGCGACCCCAGTGGCTACCATGTTTTGAAATGTGGGCGTAATTTAGTTTTGAGGGGTAGGAATTCTTCTTTACAGCAAAGAAGTTTAACTGATATTTCCAAACCAAAGTAATATTTGAAAAGTTTATTAACAGTTAAACACTTGAAATAATATTTTCTTGTAAATTTTAGATATAAAGTAGCGGTTCTTACAGTAACTGTATTTTAATTTTTGCAAAATCTGTTGTCAATTTCTGTTTCGGATTAAGCAGATTTTTGGATTACCGAAGTTCGAATTAGCGGGACTCTACTGTACTCGAAATGAGTAACTAAATATTATATTAATGAACAATATATAAACTGCTTCTTCAACTTCAACATACTACTGCGATCAATAGAATATTTATGGAAGTTTTTATAAACAAAAGTCGTTTTAAAAAATACCCAGTTGATGAATAGAGACGATTAAGCAATCTAGGAGAATCTATTGTAACTATTTTGAGGTGAATGTAAAAGCAGATCGCTTATGTGAGCTGAGCTCGTCATTGTGTCGCTGGGCCAAGCCACTGCACACGAGCAATATAGTTTTTCTTATTATAATATTAGTATTATATATGTAAAAATACTATTGAAAACATTGAACACTTTGAGTCCTGAAAAGTAATTTTTTAAACATATTTTTCATTAATATTTATTTTAAATTACTATTTTTAACTGATAGTTGAAATGTCTAGAATTAAATTATATAAATGACATATAAGTATAATCAGTTTATAATATAAAATAATTGTCGTATTAGCGGTTTCTCAGCAGTCTGATAATCTCTATATACCAGTATCATGCATCTTAAAAATATTTATTGTCTGGTTTAAATTAAAATAAAAACAAGTTCGGTTAAAATAAAAAAGTTTTAATTAATAAAATATACAATTCTGGGATTAAAAGTTTTGTAATATTTAGTTTTGATGTAAATCAGTTTTTGAAATGTTGCTGAGTGTGATACTTTTCGAAAAATATACCAGGACAAAGGCCTGGATACTAAAACACAATCTAAATAAATATTATTTAAAATTACATACAGTATTTTACAACAAAATAGAATATTTACTATAATTAATAACACTCGAGATGCATGAGGATAAAATCGAGAGATAGCTGAGACTCACAGCCAATTTCTGACACTCAGTCAGGATGTTTTCATAAAGCAGAAACGGAAACGGATGATACCAGCTGGTTGAATATTATCCCGACATATTTAAACAGTTGTTAATTATTTTAAAATATTGCTCAAACAAGTTATATCTAAAATACAAAAACAGTGTCCACTAGAGTTAGATATTCGAGTGCGTAGGGAAATCATTGCCGGCCATCACAGTTGGACACCCAATCCCAGCGGACAATGCAACTAAAACTTACCCGATCTGAGCGTGAACATAGTAGTGGCCACCAGAGTTGGACAATCAATCTCACAGTACATATTTAGACGAACACTCGCTGAGCTGGTGGCAAAATCGTGATGTCCAACTAGGTTGGCCATCAGAGGGGAAAGGGTTAAGAGTAAAAATATAAATAAAATCTATTTAGTAAACATATGATTTAGAAAGCCATAAATAAAACTGTTTTGAGACTAAATTTTGAAAAAAGGCTGCTTTTTTCTGGAGGTTACTCCCAAACAATAGATTCCATACCCCTCATTCCACTTGAAACTTCCTAAATATTTAGATATCCTCCCACTTGGATGGATGGGTTAGCTATGGGAGGGGTAGTACAGCACACAAGCTGTAGTGTGAATTTATTTTTATTCATTTGCATGTGAATGCCTATTGTTTCATTGTAATACTGAAACTTATGTATAACAATATTCTTAGCTTTAAAAAAAGCCTGTAATTCACACTGTTATTATTTAATAACACAATCATAGAACAAAATACAATATAACTGTTTCAAAATATAACATATAGCTGTTGACAAAATATAACAAAATAGAAGTGTTGATATGTAGGTTTAATTGTCATATGCTGGACAACACTGGCTGCTAAATGTATTCAGTTTAACTTAATTTTAGTTCTATAATTTTTGTTTTATTTTTGCAGGACTTATTATTTTGCCCTGATTTCACGGTTGCTGCAAATAAAAAATCTGGACCTGTGAGTATTATGATTTATTTTAAATCAGATATATATTAATATAGGTCTTATTCATCCTACCTGAATAGCTGAAAAGATTAAAATTGCTTTACTAAATAGAAGAGAAAAGAATTTTCAAATTAGTCAGCATTGCATTGGCCCTGAAGTTTAACATGTGAAAACCATCAACAGAAGCAGTGGATAGTGATAACTGAGATTTACATTGGGCAGTGGAAGTGGTAAGAAATGTTTCACATCATAAATGAAAAGAGCCCTTTCTCAGAAGTTTTTAAAAATGGTGTAACTTGTGCAGTTGCAGAAAATTTTGGTTGACAGAGATAGTGAAAAAACTTTAACAAAAAGGATAAAATAAAGGATTTCCAGTGAGGAATAAATCACTGATAATCTTCTGTAATTAGACGAGTATTGCTTATTTTCAAACTACTGTGAAAAGCCTTTCAGTCAATCAAATGTAAAGTGTACTTTCATTTCCATTGTCTGGCGTAACAAAAAATGGTAACTTTCACTCTTTTCTTTCTAATGGAGTGTAACATTTCATGGACAATGCACTACTGGAGATATGACCAATGTCAAACATTTTTCCCTTTTAAAATCTTTTTATCAATACGGTCTTGATTTCGGAATATGAGGTATGTTTTTAACACGTTAGCTGCCAACCCCCGAAAATTACGTTTTAGCGCTAAAGAGCCAAATTTTTAAACGATGAATTGTTGTTAGCTTTTGTTATTTTTCTCTTTGGTTACTAATAAACATGATTTTATGATTTATGTATATTTAATCCTTTTATAAAGCGTCGTTCACATTGGCCCGACACAGTTTCTTACAAGGCAATATATTACATAAATCATTTTCCGTCGGGCCTATATGCCCGACACCTGATTCGGGGATATTCCGTTTTGTTGATGTGCAGCCTGAATAATTCCCGCGCGAATAATTCCCGCGCTTTAGTTCTCTGCCTGCAATTGCATCAGCTTACTTCTAACCCGCCTTTTCCAGATAGCTGAGTGCTAATTGACGCGTTTTGTTACTGGAATCCTACATTGTATTTTTTTTTATAAGTAATGTTTTAATAGTTGTGCGTGTATACTAGTGATCGGTAAAAATGAGTGGCGATAAACTTCTTACGGATGAAATCGAACGTATGAATAAGAATCTGTCTTCCCAGGGTGATTTGTTTGCCGGTATAAATGATGATGACAGTATGGAGTCAATGGTGGTTAGTGATATACCGGATGACACTGATAGCGATCTAGACTTTATTCCTGGTACTGATTCAGAATATAACTCTGATGCCAATCAAGAATCAGACGTTGAACTTAATTCTAGTGATGCTAATGGAACAGTTACAGATATCACAGGTTCTTCTTTTATTTCTACAAACGCCAAGGACAATGATTTGGGCTAGGAAATGTATGAGGGTAAGCAGAAAACGTTTCAGTTCACTCAGACAACAAAGTTTAATTTTTGTTTACTTAACAACAAAAAAACCAATAGATTTTTTTGTCATTACTTGACAGATGAAGTAGTTGAACTTATGGTTGTAGAAACTAATCATAATGCAAATGAAGTAATTTCTAAGCTGCGACTAAGTCGTAAGAGTAGGCTAAAAGACTGGAAAAATACCAATCATGAGGAAATGAAAAAATTCATTGGCCTTCTTTTATAAATGGGTTTAGTAGGACTTCCAAGAATCAGTGATTATTGGTCAAAAAGCCCTTTGTATAAATTCTCAGTTGCCCGAAAAATAATGAGTAGAAACACATTTCAGTTACTTTTACGTTTCTGGCATTTTAACGATAATGAAAACCTCAAAAGAGTGGACGGATTGGTAAAATAAAACCTCTGCTTCTAGCACTAAACAATTTATTCTTCACTTTGAAAGTTGCAAAGCAAGATTTAGTTATTGATGAAACTATGGTGCCGTTTCATGGTAGACTAGGTTTCCGGCAATATATTCCCGGAAAGGCCCACAAGTATGGGATAAAAATATTCAAGCTGTGTGATAAAACGGGTTATACTTATGCAGTAAAAGTATACATGGGGATAGGTGCTGTAGAAGTGACGAAAGACAGTTCTGTTGCGACTAAAGTGATACTGGAACTCATGACAAACTTTTTAAATAAAGGCCACAAGTTATATACGGACAACTACTACACATCAGTAGAATTGGCTAATGCTTTGTTGTCTAATAAAACACATCTTGATGGTACCGTGAGAAAAAGTCGTAAAGGCCTACCAAAAAACCTTATGAAACAAACAATTTGTAAAGGTGAAATGGTTTGATCTGAAAATAATGATGGTGTAGTTGTTAATAAGTGGAAAGATAAAAGGGAGGTATACATGCTTTCCACATTACATGGCCGGAGTACGTCGTCCTTGACCAAAACAATGTTGGAGGGCCAAATGTAATGAAGCCATTAGTTATCGTTGACTGCAATAAGGCGAAGATTAGGATAGACCTATACGATCAAATGGCATCATATAACATTGCAGTACGGAAGACAATGCGTTGGTTCCACAAACTAGCTGAAGAACTTCTTCTTGGAACTGCAGTGGTCAATAGTTGGTTGGCATACAATAATTGTCTTAACCACACTACATCTCATCATCAAAAAAAAAAAAAAAAAAAAAAAAAAAAAAACAGTCTCTATCACTAAGTTCAGAGAAGAATTGGCCTGTTCATTGATGAACGTGCAGGAAGAGCCACGCATTCCAAATGTGACCACTACAGGGCACCACTACCTGACGTCATCTGCTTTTGCTGGTTGAAGAGTACAAAAACGCCAACAAAGAAAGGTGTGCAAGTTGTGCTACAAAAAAGTATCAGAGGAAAAAGGACGTAAGGTAGCAAGAAATTTGACACAAGTAACTACGTTTTGCAGTGAATGTCCCGAAAAACCATTTTTGTGTGAAACATGCTTCAAAATTATACACAAATAGTTTATCTTCATTCATCTTTTGTGTAGGGTAATTTTGTATTTACTTATTTTTCTTTTCTTATAAGAATTGAATTATTTGAATAGTAAGGAAAGCACAAAATATGAAAATAAATAAGATACAACTTTTTATTTACTATATTTACTTTTTATGAAACTTATGAAATAAATCTCTTTTTACTGTAAAATAACAAATCATATATTTTTTTCTTCCTGGTAGCAATAATAAGGCTAAAAACTTATTAGTTTATATTCTAACACTTATAAAACCCGTCGGGCAATGTGGCCCAACAAAAATGTCCAATGTAGCAATCTCGTTCATATCACTAATAACGAAAATAAACACAACAAACAACGTTCTGTTAATATAACTCTTCATAGTTCAATCAGTTTCAGTTAAGAGTCGTCAGGGTGCAGCACAGGCACGAAGGTAATCAAAATGGCGAGTAACGTCTTTGTTATGCTGTCGGGCGACTTTACCCGACGTGCAATCTCTTACAGACGTAGAGCGTCGGTCCATTTGGCCCAACGTGGCAGCTAACGTGTTAAAGGAAGTACCATTTTGGAATTCCGCCGCTGTTCTGATGCGGTTGGCATTTGGCACATGCACACTGTGTACCGCTATCTGTTGACAAGACACAGCCGCCATTACGAATTCCATTTGACAGTTTTTAAGATTTGTTTATGTGTGTTTAAAATGCCTTCTCTGATTGAAAATACTGCCGACTATGAAGTATGGGCTGTGATAAGTTTTCTTAACACCATGGAGAAAACACAATGAGTGATGTGATGATTCTGAAATGGTTGAGAACTTTTAAAGATGGCAAATCAAACTCAAGAACTGATCCATTTGGCTGAAAACAATTAATTATCCACCATGCAGTCCCAATCTTCCTCTCTAATTATTATTGATTAGTGAGCACCATTTCTAATTAACATTAGTTAAGTAAACCGACATTTAATGTTAGTAATATGGATTAAGTATAAGATTAATCATAATAAATAAACCTTTTTATGGGTAATGGTTTATTAAAAATACAACAGTAATGAGTGGCCTCATTAAATATGTAACAAATCCAAAGAGGTAATAGCAATTAAGCCACTTTAAACTAAAAGTGACAGTTTTTAAAATATGCAGTACAAAAGTCAATTTTGTATTTTTAATATAGGCTGTTTATAAAGTTAAGTATTATTTTTTTTAATTTTGGAGTGATTAAAGTACTAATGTATGAAAGTGAAACATTTTATATATTGTCTGTTACAATTGTTATTTTAAGTTTGTGATTGTCGGCACTAGTGGCACATTGCTGTAATCCAGATACTTGGGGACAAAGTGTTGAGGATATTGTAGGCAATAGGTTCCATGCTTGGTCCTCTAATACAGACACAGAATCTGCTCAATGGTTGCCATCGATGCAGACACTATTAGAGAAGTCTGGGGTGTCCATGTTGGATGGAGGTTCAGATGTTGTGTAGGGAAGAGAACTGAGTGTCAGACTTGTCAGTTAGCTGAAAATCAGACCGACACTATGTGGTTTGGATTCCATGTAAAGCTGTAGGTCCCTTAGTTGCTGTGGCCATTGGGATATTAATAATTAGCTCTTTCTGAGGATCAGTTGACCCTAGTAACAAAGACTACACTTGTTCATCTACACTCATCACACTCATTCGTCTCTCATATTCACCCATATCTTGATGATCGGCGTCTTACTAATGAATAATGAATCAAATAAAACACGAATAACATTTAATACTAGTTTATATAATTCATGGCATAACTAGTTACATTGTAATAGGATAATAAAGAAGAGCGACTATCATGAATGGTGATGGTGCAGATATTTTTGGTTACAATAAATAGCACATACAGTGTGTGGGTCATTAGCACTGTATGGGTGGTGGGTAGGACATTACCACAGTATGTGTATGGGTGGTGGGTAGGACATTACCACAGTATATGTATGGATATGTAAGGGGGGGAGGATGCTTGGTTATCAATTTGTTAAACGATGATTATATCTCCAGTCTAACTCTGATCGGTGATTTGAATGAATTACAAAAAAATTACTTAATTCATGTAAAGCTGATTGTGTAGGATAAAGCTGAGGATCTTCAGGCCATTGACAGCTGCGAGTACATCTGGGAGGCAGGGGTTGGGTTTGCTCATTCTCCTACTCGCTATCCTAGCCACGATGCTGCTCGAACTGAACTGCTCAAACTTCTTCTCACCTGCTTTAGTGAAACTATGTACCAGCCACCTGTTGGTAAGTTTTCAAACTTAGGACAGTATTATGTAACTTATATAATAAATTAATTAATTACACTTTCTAAGGAATGGTCTGTCTAAGTTTGTAATAATGACTATATTCCCTCATTTACATTCATCACACTCATTTGATATCCATATTCACCCATGTCTAGACGATTGGGGTCTTTATAATAAATAAATAAATGTGGATAAAGTTCAAAATAACTTTAAAATTGTTAGTATGAGATACATTTAACTTGTGAAACTGTCAAAGAAGTCATTATCTGAGTTTTTCTTCTAGCTCTCCCTGTTTTTCCTTCTACATCCTTACCGTGCCAACCCCAGTATTCCCTCCTTTCCTCGATGGATATGTCCCATCCAGTTTCTATTTCTTTTCTTTATGATCTGTAGAACTTAGCTTTCCTCACCAACTTTATTCAATATCTTCATTTATCACTCTGCTCTATTCATTTGACTATCTCCTTTCTTCTGCATGTCCACATTTCAATACTATCTTATGTTACATTCCAATAACAAATTTTAACTAACGGTGAGTCAGAACATTCACAGTTATAAAAAGCTTAGTCATAGTTCCGAGTTTTGAGATGTATACTTATTTAGTAGCGTAGTAAAAGTAGTTCAAATTTTCGAAGGACCAGGTAAACCAAAATTAAAATGTTGCAGAAAAATAAATGAGCTAGTGTGACTGAGAATTTGTAGAGAATCGAATTAAACCCGTTTAAAAAATGGATAGCAATAATAATGTTAAGACCACTGACCGTTGGTTAAAGGTGCGTCGGCGGGACTGTTTGCTGATGGTGGCAGGTAGCGTGGTTGGAAAGTGCAAAGCGGTCCTCTGGGTCAAGTGTCAAAGAACTTGCAGGTCTTGAATAGGAAGATCATGAAGGTCTTGAACACGTACACTAACGAAAGTTATATTATTTATAATGTCCAGAAGAAGGTGGAAGCCGTTACGTTGGCCGTACTAAAACACTTCCTCTGGAGGTAGATGTAACACAAACACTGAAGTTAAACTGATTAAATATTTAAAAACAAATTTAGAATAAGAAAAATTTAGATAAATGCAATTACTCTCAGTACAAAAAAGGTTATGTGAGCGCAACACAAAAACAATGAGAGGTAGATCGGCAACAATAATTATTGGCTTTTGCACGACTGAGTCCAAAAACGAACTGATTTTAATCTAGTTTCTACCGCAAGGGTACACAGCGTAGCTTTCCTTTTGGCTGTATGCGATGGGGTAGTTTGACATCACCAGTATTTAAATAGGTAATGCTCTCTACCTGTTGCAAAGTATGATACAAACATGGTATTAATAAAACTAAACCAACAAACTTAATGATGTATAACTATATTTTATATTAATACTAAACAATACTTAATTTGCGTGTTCGAACATGCATTTACTGACTTTTTATATCGAATTCAATGTTTAATACACAGATTAGGTAAATGCATTAATACCATAAATCTAGGTTAAACACTATAATAATAATAATTATAAACTAAGTAGGCTCTTATCTAAATATATTTTGTTTCCATAATTTTAAAAGAATAATTCAAAAATTGAATATAAACACACAAACATTTTAAGATTAACACATTTTTTTTAAATATAGAAAAGAATTCAATTATATTAAACAAAACAAATATTCTGCCAAGGCCTCAACAGTAAAAAAATTTTTAGGTGCGTCGCAACTGCACATTGTGTAGAAAATCATTTGAACTATTAGTTACATGGATGAATTCAATGTTTTTAGAAAGGATTCATTATAATAAGTTAAACAAAAATTACTAATGAGGGAAGATCCTTTAAAAATTAACTTTAATTGGGAAACTTAGGAATTAGAAATAGCATAAAATAGTTAATTTTATAGAAATATAGGAAACTTCCAAAAACTAAAAGTTACTGTTTGGAAGTTCTAAGTCTACAACATTTATATCTACTTAATTAAAAGAACAATTCATCTTCCATTATTAGCATATAACATTGTATGTAATTTCATACAGACCAACATTTAACATAATTATACAAATTATCAAAAAGAACAATCAAACTTGTAAAAAATATAATGTATACGTCAACGAGGGATAGATTGATTCCAACAATGTATGTAAGAACAAAACTATTTAATTTTTTTCACTTATATCTATTATTTTTATTTTTGAATAAAAACAATAATATTATTCAATATATATAATAATATATATATAATAATATATATATATATATTATATAAAACACAATGTTTGAAAAGGATAAAAAAATCTTTGCAGTTTTTAAAAAGTAATGGATTTTTTTGCAAAATGAGTAAACTTTTTTCTGATGTTAAATTTGTAAGTATATTATATCATTTAATTTTTCCTAAAATTAAAACTTGTTATTTATTACAATGGATCCTGGTTAATTCAAACTTCTCTAATTTGAAATATTCTTTGACAAATATTTTTCTTTGTCTTTAGCATTTTCTTATTAACATATAAATAATGTTAAAATATCATGGTTAATTTAAATCTTATTTTGGAATATTTGAACTTTTTATGAGTTAAAATGCAGACACCCTCTTTTTAAGGCCTTTGTTTTCGGTTCTATTCCCTAACTCCTCTCCTGCTGACTGCACAGATGGGTGTGGCGTCGAGTAATTTAGCAAAAGTAACTCATGCTTATTTTTGTCAGCTGCGCTACCTGCAAGGTCACGCACTCAATTCTATCTCTATCCACCTTTTGTTTTGTAAATTGACTCTAACACCAGTAAGTCGCTATATAGTCTCTAAGCAGAACACCAGTGTGGTAGTGTGTAATAGTTCTGCAAGTGGTTTATTTATGAATTTATTTCCTAATTTTTGGAGTGTTTGTTTGTGGAGTGAAGATGTTGTCACATTATAAGCCTAAAACATACATAATTTTGATATTGTCTGATAAATAGTGGTGATTTAAGAAGTAGAGAAAGGCATGAAGGTTGCCAAAGACTGAGGCATAACACTTTATCCACCTAGTTGAGGAATAAAAAAAAAAAGAATTTGCAGGAGTGTAAGTTCTAGGCTGAAAAAGGTAAGGCTGTAAGTTCTAGGTTAAGAGAGGTAGATAATCCAGATTTGGACAGTTTTGATTTGAAATGGCTCAAGCGTAGAGGGATGAAAGATTGCCTTAAGTGGCCTCATGATAAAAAGAAAAGCCAAACAATATGCTACTGAATTAGGGTAAAACTGGGGAAAGGGTAGTACAGGGTGGGTTTCAAAGTACGCAACAAATTGAGGTGTCAAAAAAAGTTCCCTTATTCAGAACTGTTGTACATGTGCTATAAGCTCTTAATTTTTTAACATTTTTACCCTGAATGGCACGGGAAACCCTTAAAATACATTTTTCGGTCATAAGAATAACATGGAGATAAATTTTAATTAGTCAAAGAGTTACAGCTGTTCAAATGTCAATATTGATGTCTACGAAATGTTAACAGCTGTTGGAATGTAAATAATGATGTTTATAAAACAGATAAGTATAGATCTCTCTTAATATTAAAGAGAGTAAGTTAGATTGATTCAATGGATTTATTATTTGATCTATAACTATAAAAACAAGAATGCATTTCTGTCTGTAATCTTCAGCTGTTTAATAAAATAAGTGAAATTAAAACATTTGAAATACGTTAGATAATACAATTGGGTGTTTATATTTAGACTATAAATATAGTGAAAATCAAGTTCAGTCAGTGAGCTACTGTAAATAACATTACATAGTATGATCTTTTTAATAATTTATAAATAATTTTATTAATTACAATTTAATCACAAGTTAAGTGGCCAGGTGTCACAAACACAGCGAGTGATTGGGTTGCCATGCAGCTTACAGGGGTTTTCCCTAGTATATTTTAATTGCTGATACTAATATAACCCACTGAGAACCTTGCAATTACTGCTGATAGCCAACCCTCCTCCTCTTGATTATGACTGCTGATGACCCATCCTCCTTCTGTTGATTATGACTGCTAATGAACCACTCTCCTTTTCTTAATTATGACTGCTGATAACCCACTCCCCTGCTCTTGATTATGACTGCTAATGAACCATTCTCCTTCTCTTAATTATGACTGCTGATAACCCACTCCCCTGCTCTTGATTATGACTGCTGATGAACCACTCTCCTTCTCTTAATTATGAATGCTGATGAACCACTCTCCTTCTCTTAATTATGAATGCTGAGAACCACTCTCCTTCTCTTGATTATGTTCGCTGATGACCCACTCCCCTTCTCTTGATTGTGACTGCTGATGACCCACTCCCCTTCTCTTGATTGTGACTGCTGATGACCCACTCTCCTTCTCTTGATTGTGACTGCTGATGACACACTCCCCTTCTCTTGATTGTGACTGCTGATGACCCACTCCCCTTCTCTTGATTGTGACTGCTGATGACCCACTCCCCTTCTCTTGATTGTGACTGCTGATGACCCACTCCCCTTCTCTTGATTATGACTGCTTATGACCCACTCTCCTTCTATTTATTATTACTGCTGATGACACACTCTCCTTCTCTTTATTATGACTGCTGATAACCCACTCCCCTTCTCTTGATTATGACTGCTGATGACCTACTCCCCTCCTCTTAATTATGACCCACTCTCCTTCTCTTGAATATGACTGCTGATGAACCAACCCCCTCCTCTTGATTATGAATGCTGATAACCAACCCTCCTCGTCTTGATTATGACTGCTGATGACCCTCTCCCCTCCTCTTGGTTAAGACTGCTGATGACCCACTCTCCTTCTCTTGTTTATGACTGCTGATGAACCACTCTCTTTCTACTGATTATGACTGCTGATGAACCACTGTCCTTCCCTTGATTGTGACTGCTAATGATCCCCTCCCCTCCTCTTGATTACAACTGTGATGACCCACTCTCGTCCTTATAGATATGATTGCTAATGTCCCACTTTCCTTTCCTGTGGATATAATAACAGCTGAAATCTATCCACTCTCTAAATATATGGTTGCTGACCACATCCGTATTGAATTATAAAAGTAATTGCAATAATGTCTATTTCTATCATGTATAATGTGGATAAAGCCACAAGAAGCCATTTTCCTTTAAGTGATGAATGGCAGTTGCATCCTGTTTATTGGTAATAGGTATTAGTATTTCCCTGACTGACTCTTAGAAGTGTCATAACAAATTTAACATTTTTTACCAAACATATATTTTAGTTAATATTTTGTGAATGTTTGAAGATTTGCATACGGCTCCAAACAAGTGGATCCAGTACTTGACATCAGCAGAAAACAGACATGCGTTACCAATGTTCACATCTCTCCTGAACACTGTTTGTGCGTATGATCCTGTGGGACTGGGAGTGCCCTATAACCACTTGTTATTTGCTGACCCTGCTGAACCCTTGGTGGACTCCGCTCTGCAGATATTGATAGTTACTCTGGATCATGATACTAGTCAAGGCGATGATGTGAGTATTTTTTATGGTAATATGTTTTGAACAATTTCTTTGTAAATATTTTTTATCTAAATAAATTTGAAACGTTAACAGTTGTTTATAACTTGTAATGTAAGATTAAACTGCCCATGAAGTGTATTAAAAAAAAAAACTTTCTTCAAATATTAATATTTAAAGCAGTGTTAAGTAAACAACTAGTGTATAATTATTGTAATAATTATAAATAAAACAAATGATTTTATTTAACATGTGCTATAAGCATTGAAATATGATGTTACATAACAGGCTGCCCACTTTGAAAGTATCTCTTTCAATGAAGTACTGTAATAAGAAGAGATAATAAGGTACCGTAACTGAGTATGTCAAGTGGAAACAATTGTGTATTTTGTTGCCTAGAGATTTCTTTGACTGGTTTACAACCAGTTTACAAGGTAACAGCGCACCACAGAGCTCCATTCTCAGAAGAAAGATTGTTTTTAAAGGTGCAATTCGTAACTTCAAGCAAAGAAGTCTGACTTGTGATGTGTTGTTTGTTGTGTATTTTATACACACTGCACCAACAATCTGATGTTCGTCAATGAAGAATCTGATGTTCGTGTAAAGATATAAGGCAGTGTTTGAAGTTCAGCTATCTTTCTTCTATATTTATGGGGAGAATGTCATCCTAATCTAACTTAGCCTTTCATAACTCCTGCAGGAATATTTTTGCTCGGATGACAATTGGTGACATTAAACTTTGCACATTAATAAATTAAACAAATACTATAAATTAAACAATTTAGCAATTGATGCTAAAACTGCTCTCCTTATTGATATGTTGAGAAATTCTTAGGCATCATGTTTCAAGCTGTGTGTGAACTGAAGGGGGTCATCTTCTGCATTCCATAACAGACCTTAAGTCTTTGCATGTTAGTCACTCTGTAATGGGAGTGGTTGTTGTTAGAGTTCTCTTAATTCTGGCAATAAAAGCTTCAAAAGTTCATCATGGTTAGTATTCCACTTACGTAAGTTGAACCCCCCCCCCCCCTTGAGCAGCTCTATAACCCTTTTAAGTTTTATGGCTTTCTCTAAGCTATCAGTTCCAGCTGGCAAGTCATTAATGTATTTTTATTATCAATGCATGTACCCTTTCTTGACTACTTCAAAGGCTACTTGGGAAGTTGTCACTCTTATCAGTTCACCAGCAAGTATGTAATTATCTATCTAGTGTACAATTAGTAAGTATATAATAAGTAAGTATCTAGAGGTACCTTCTTAGTAAGTGTCAGTCAGGTTTTCAGAAAAATCACAGTACCACCACTGCACTGTTATATATCACTGAGGATATCCAAAAAGCGATGGACAACAGAGAAGTGACATTGCTCACTCTGCTTGATTTTTCCAAAGCGTTTGATTGTGTCCATCATCCACTTCTCAAAGTGAAACTTTCTTATCTTGGTTTCTCGTCTGACAGTTTTTCCTGGTTTGAGTCCTATCTGACTGGCAGGTGTCAGCGTGTACATTTGAATAACGAATACTCTAGTTGGGGAAGTGTAACCAAAGGTGTCTCTCAGGGCTTTGTACTTCGACCTCTACTGTTTATTCTGTACATCAATGACTTGTCCAACAGCCTTTCTCACTGTAAATATCACCTTTATGCTGATGACTTACAAATATACGTTGATGTATCAGACTTAAACGAAGGAGTTAATAGAATGATTTCTGACATTAAATTTATTGGTGAGTGGGCGTTCAGACACCTTAAAACTGAATAACAATAAGACTCAACAACCTATTATTATTGGACATAACAGACTGATGTGCACAGATTGATCTTGATACAGTACCCTGCATCTCTATTGATAGTAATTCACTTATCTGCTGTGACAAAATTAATAACTTGGGACTCCTTATGAATACTACACTTACATGGTCTAATCATGTATCTTTAACATGTAATAGGGGGTTTTCTGATATTCACACTCTTAAGAGATATTATAGCTCTTTACCTTACTATGCTAGTGAAAACTCTTGTATTTCCCTACTTTGACCACTGTGACGTTGTCATCAATGACATGCCTATTTGTAGACAAACTTCAACGAGCGCAGAACTACTGTCTATGTTATATTTTCAATCTCCGTTGAGATTAAAATATCACTCCTTACTTCAGACGTTTAAATTTACTG
The DNA here is from genome assembly GCA_035578905.1 of Stictocephala bisonia. Taxonomy (NCBI): domain Eukaryota; kingdom Metazoa; phylum Arthropoda; class Insecta; order Hemiptera; family Membracidae; genus Stictocephala; species Stictocephala bisonia. The sequence goes on from JAQJVL010000376.1 coordinate 160,764, forward strand.
AAGTTACTCGAGTACAGATCAAAATTTTATCTGTACTATACAATCTACTTCAATCCAAAAAACCTTCCTATTTAGCTTAAATTTTGTGTTTAACTTCAGCATCAGTAATCGGGACACACGTCAAGGTTCATCAATGTTAACTATATCAGCTCATCAAACAGCACTTTACAATAGATCTTTTACTGTCACTGCCTACAGATTTAGAATAAACTTGATCCTTCAACTCGAAATATTAATAGTTGAGCTCGGTTTGTTGCGGCACTGAGGGAGTGGTTGTCGGCGGATTCTTAGGGCTGTAGGCCTTGGTCGTGTTGTCAATGTTGGACTTAGTTTATGTGTGATGAGTGTTTGTTGTGGTCAATTTCTGGAATAATTTTTATTTATTAATTTTTTTTGTTTTTCACATAAATAATAGTTTTTTGTTTTCTTCTTTGTTTTATGTTCTTTAACGCTTGATGCTTAATTATTTTAGTTTAGTTATTCTATAACTCTAATTATGTTTTGTTGTGTGATTTGCAAATAATGTTCTCAGCAGAGATGAACACATATGAACTCTTTAGATATACTCATTGTAGTTTTGTACCTCAAAGCAGAATGCTATCAATCTTTCTGGACCGTGTATAAAAAAAACAAAAACTTTCTGTATGTATTATTATACAGTGGAGTCCCGGTGATCCGAAATAATTGGGACTGAACCCATTTCAGATTACCGAATTTTTCCCATTAAACGGATTTTTCTAAAACACTCTTTTAATAAAAAAATAACATAAATGATATGCTTAACATTAAGTACAGTACTTTAGTTTTTAACGTAAGGAATACAACATAGTCTATGATGATAAGAAAGGAATACTGAACCCTTTAATCAAAGACTACATTAATCTGAGACGTACGATAAACTCCATTTTTCAAGACAAAAAGTTGAATCGTAAATTGATCCCTAGCCCAGTGCTAATTGATGCCGTTGCATTCGCCACTTAGTCCACGTTATCAGCTGATGGAAGTCGTGTGCATATTTCTGGCGTTCTCGCATTATCTCAGACAGCACTGTACCCAATTCCTACTGTCAGTATCTTATGAACAGTTCAAACTGGTGTACATATCTCAGTTTTGGTAAAACACACACAGAGGATGCGGCTGCCTTGATCTCACAATAGGATAGGTAGAGCAACGCTCCGACCCGACCCCAGTGGATACCACAATGAGACACTGGCATAATTTATTTTCGAGAAGATGTATTCTTCATTAAAGCAAAGAAATTTAACTGAATTTTTTCAAACCAAAGTAACATTTGAAAAGTTTATTAATAGTTCAGTACATGAAAAAACATTGTCTTCCCATTTTTAGATATATAAAGTAATGGTTCGTACAGTAGCTGCATTTTTACTTGTCCAAAATCTTTTGCCAATTTCTCTTTCGGATTAAGCGGATTTTCGGATTACCGAAGTTCAGATTAGTGGGACTCTACTGTATTATGATACCAATAGCGTAAAATATCAACTGGACAAAACTATTAGTTATGCTTTATATTTTTCAACTATATAATATAGTCTACAGAATTTTACCTAAAATAATAAGATAGAAGACACTGTTATTAATGAAAATATTTTAAAAGGCTTTTTAAATACATTTTTTATTATTTTTCTTTTTACTTTACGTTCGAACTCAATACACAAATAAGACAGTTGAAATAAAGTAATTAATCAGTCAGTTTAAATTGTTTTATTTTTAATATTTAGAAAGCAAACAAATTGGGTGGAGATAAGCTTATATCCTAAGTTTCCTAAAATTATGGTCAAATTCAAAGGATCGTAATAACTTAATTACGATTATTTATTAACTTAAACAACAAAATTTTCTCAGGTAGTAACAAATAGTGAAATAATAATTGTTTAAAAAGATGTTTATAAAAAGAGAGGGATGCAGGTGCTTGATAAGTCAAGGTCATTGTGAGCAAAAAACTGAAAACAATATTTGAGACTGACTTATTACCAGCAAGCGATTCTATATATAGTACAACCTTGATTATCCGGCCTCGCTTTATCCGGCAGTCCGTGTCATCCGGTCCATGTCAATTACTATACAATCTTGCAATTGGCCAGCGAGCGATTCTATATAATTGAACTAAAGATTTTATTTGGAATTTGTATTTATTCACTCAAGTATTGTTCTTGTTCTCTGTTGAAAAATGAATTATTTTGTTTGATAAATATCCTTTGTTCACAGTATTATGATTAAATTATTAGATAATATAAATATAAGGTAAAATGTTACTTATTACTTTGTTTTTACTATTATACATTTGTTATTAAAATATTTCATTTGACCATTTGTTCCAAGAATGAGCTGCATCTTCTAGTCACGTAAATAACCACCCAGGATCGTATAAATCTACTGTTTTTATCCACAATTATATAAATTACATTCCCGAATGTTTAATATACAGTAGAAGTAAAATATTAAATTAAGGGATACAAACTATGTTTATTTATGCTTTATTCAAGTTTATTTGACCAAGATTATAACGATGACCACTAATTCATTGACGACAGATATTGTCGTCGACCAAATGTAAATTTTAGTATGCTCTTTTACTTTTTATTTCTTTATTACCTAACCTGACCGAATTCTGATAACCTGCCTGACTTACAAGCAGAAGCTGTCGGACGTTTGACTGTACTGGACTGAAAAAATAACCAATATTTCCGTTGGTTGCAGATGTATACTGTGTTTTAAATAATGTGTTTTAAAATTTTTAAGTGTTTGTTTATAGTAAGGGATCATTTTTCTCTGATCCCTTACTATAAACAATATGCTCTCCAGAGGCAGCCATTATCAATCAATGATAACATAACTGAATTGAAGTTATCATTACTCAAACATGATATAACGATCCGATCGCAATTTGAAAGCTGGAGTAGAGATGGGTAGTTCATGAATGATCGAGTGAAATGAACTAGTCAGCTTAGTGAACAAGTTCGTTCATTATGATTTGAACTAGTTCAAAGTAAATATCAGAGCTGTGATTGACCACTGATAACATCATTAATGTAATTATTTATTTTTATCAATATTGGTAATAAAAACTGAAATTTGAAAAAGGTTGGTTGAACAATATTACAAGTATAAATAATAAATACGTGCCTATGAAACAAAACTCGTAACAAAACTATAAATCACTCCAATCGTCATTTGTATAAGTGGTTTGTAGCGACATTTTGAACTAATTCATTCACCTAACTCAGTTTCAGTCAGTACATGCTCAACAAACAATAAATTATGAACACAATATAGAAAAGCAAAAGTCAGATTGATTAGTGTGTAATTTTGAAAGGCCTGGAAATAGCTTTGTGAAATGAAAGAGTGTTGTCCTAAGTGAGAGTGTATCAGGTTCAGAAACGACACAGCATGGACAAGCAAGCTAAGAGAAACTATCTATCTAAACAACTCATTCAGAGCCTCTTTGGTGGAGCGTACAGACCAAAATAATAATAAAGTACAAATTCCTAACTAAACCCCATTTATTTTTTCAGACAACAGTTCCTGACAATCTTTTTATCAACTACTTGTCAAGAATACATAGGGATGAAGACTTTGCATTTGTTTTGCGAGGGTTTACTCGACTGTTAAACAATCCATTGGTACAGACTTACCTACCTAACTCCACCAAGAAAGTCCAGTTTCACCAAGAGCTGTTAGTATTCTTCTGGAAAATGTGTGACTATAATAAGGTACGATTATTTTTAAGAGAACAGTAAATTATTAATATATTTTAAAATAATTTATTAATAAGGAGTTTTTTAATAGTTTTTTCACTAACAATCACAAACTTTTACCTTTTGTAATCTAGTAATTAGCTTTACTGCTTTCAGTGTAGGGGATTATAAGTTAAGAAATGAAATCCTGCGAGACCCAACTAAATTGAGGTTTGGACATTTGTTTTATAAGAATGTGTGATTACTTTAAATACTTACAAAAAAATGTTGCTGGTGCAAAAAAGAAAAAAAATGATTGTCTGACGCCTATTAAAACAATACAGTAGTTCTTGTTAATCACTTTCATTAATTGATGTTATCTCAATCGCAATAAATAACTAAGCTTTCACTTATAAGTGTCTAATATTTACCTCATTATAAGAAGGCACAATAATAACTGTATAAAGGAATATAACTATATTATTATAATTATATAAGATGCATTATTTTATTTTGCAGTTGGCCTTTTAACTAGGTTATATTTTTTGTCTTATAAGGTGTACTACAGTAATAGTATCTTGTTTTACATTAGATAATTTGTATGATGTTAGATATGTATCATGTAGACCTTTAAGACTTTCAACATGTAACTGTGAAAGTATTTTCCAAAGTAAATTGTTATTGGCCTATTATTTAATAAAAAGCAGAGTAATTTGTAAAATTGTATTACTTAGACAATTTTAATTGTAAGATAAATACAAATGTGTACTTGCAGAAGTTCCTGTACTATGTATTGAAGAGCAGTGATGTCTTAGAAATTCTGGTTCCAATTCTGTTCCATCTCAATGATTCAAGAGCGGACCAGTGTAAGTAATTTTTGCTTAAATAATAAATTTAATTTTAATTTACACATTTAATTTAAACATTTTGAATATGAGAACTGAGAATAAGGTTTTTAATTAAAAAAAGAATAATTGTTTCTTAAGCAAGAAGATTTTCTGACCTGTCTTATCAGAAAGAGTTATGACTTTATAGGCATTAAATTAAGCCTACGCATTTACTTTATCTCTACATATTTTTACCATCAGGACTCTATTCCTTAACCTTTAAAATTTTTATTTACCCAGATCATCAAGATATGGGCGAATATAGATTTTGACGAGTGTGATGACTGATGAGTATAGATGAGCGAATATAGTCATTGTTACAAACTAAGGCCAACTATTCCTTAGAAAGAGTCATTATAGGCCAATGACAAATGAAGATCCAATGGTAATCACCTGATCCCTTTCAAAATTTGTGACAACTCAGATTGGGAACCTTAAGCTTATAAAGCTGGGCTTTAACCTCCTAAGCTACTGACCAGTTAATCATATAACAGTAACAAGTTTAAAATGTTTAACGAAACAAATAATAGTTGTTTGAATCTAAAATCAAATAAAATATTCTAAACTGATTTTTTCAGTCCTTTTTTCGCGTGAAGAAAATAAACTCGTTCCTATAATATATTATATTATCCCTTTACTGTGCTGCAGAAAATTATGAACTTGAGACACAATTATCATTATGATTAGGGGTGTGTGATGCATCGAAATAAATAAAAAAATCAATGCATCAAATTGACGATTCGATTCAGGACTAATCAGAATGTTGATATATCGAAAGTAACTCGATGCATCGATAGTGCCATGCATAAGCAATATCTATATCTCAGAATTATTATGATTCACCAAATTGTTGAGTATTTAATTGGGACAGTTCTATTGTGCTTTCGGATATTACTGATAACAGTCCGAATATTGCTGATAACAGTCGAATATTGCATATAACATCAATCCAATTGTTATCGTGACTCAGTCAATTCATTATCGTGACTTTTGTTATCACTTCCTGTCTGATAGAGTACCTGGCCTCTACAGTCCATCCTTTTTTACAAAACATTTCCCAATCAAAACACAATCGTCTTGTTTTCTTTTATAACGTATTGAATGTTAAGAATTCACTTAACTTGATTTCGATTCAGATAGCCTTTGGCACTGTGTTCTAAAATACTTTACTCAAGATTATTTGCATTTAAAAAAAGTATAGTTAAGAGTTAACTATGAAAAACAAACCTCTATTAACCCTTGCAACGCGGAATAAATTTTTCTTTTAATTTAATGAAAAAGCGTAATTATTTTAAAATATAAAATTTTTATTTTCTTAACTCAGATTTTTTTTAGCTAGAGAATGCAATAATTTGTAAAAAATAGCAAAATATTAAAAAATAATAAAAAATGTATTTTTTTACAATTTTTAAAAATTTATAAACAAATTCTAAATATATATATATATATATATATATATATATATATATATATATATATATATATATATATATATATATGTATGTTTATAATTAGTGTGTTTTCAAACTCAGTTGACAGACAAGATTAAATAGAAATAGAATTAAATAAGCTAAAAATGACAAAATATAAAGCAAATAAATGAAATAAAACATGAAAAATATACAAAAATAGTGAAAATACAATATGGTCAATAAAACTGATGCTGAAAGATAAAACTGCATTCAATAAAAATATACTATAGAAACACAATAAATCCAAACTAATTGATGTGAGATACTTATACAAATGATAATAAAACCAAACAACACTAGCAAAACTCTTGTCACAAACTAAAATAACGAGTCAAGGATATATCCGTTTCTTGCATAATTGGTAACTTTGAACTGGCAGTCGGCCGTGCCTTAGCTGACAAAGCTACTCCCCCCTTCCACTATGACTGACCAATCACTTTCAGATCACACAAAAATAGTTTAGAAAGACTATTCAACATTCTCCTGAACTCTAGCGGATCCCGCTGCATTTACAGTTTATTAAATGTTATAAAATAGGGTTTGGAGGATATCGCTTTATCCCTTTATCGCTTTTCAGCCCTAATATCCGTTTCCCGCGTTGCAAAGGTTAAAATCTATTTACAACCTTTTTATTGGAAAGTATTTTTGATTAAAATTAATATAAAACTCGGTGTATTCAATAAATTACATTTTATTGCATATGTTGATATTGTTTTATTAATTTTTATTATATTGGCTAAACAATATTGGATTGTTATACTTAAAATCAAAATGATGCTTCTTCGAAAATTCTGTTAGAAAAAATTAGTTATATGGCTGTCATATTTTTCCAACTATGATAGTGAATAACAATAATTAAGTTGTTTTCCATTATTTTATAGATTCTTCTTTTTGCCTGTGAAATATATTATTTTACCGTAACAAATTAAGTTTTGATAATTTTGACCAGTTAATCTCCTACAACAACAGTAAAGTGCAATTATTGGCACTTAAATTTAATGAATTTAATGCAGAGCCATCAACTTTCTTTATTACGAGCTTTTCCTATGTTTGTCCCTCTTTTGACTTAATTACATAAGTATGCTCAGTGTTAAACAAAATTTTTAAGCCCTGCAATTCTATTTCAAAATAATTTTGATTTATTGTCCTACTGCATTTTGTAAATCCCTTCACCTTATATTCCTTATAATATTTTTAATTTACCTTCTTAATTTTATATAAAGTTTATTTTTATATTTTTGTTTTATACACATAGTATTAACTAGCTAACATTTATATGATCAATAAATTTATGTTTTAAATTATCTTTCTTTGTACTAGCAAGATACAGTACCTAAATCTAAAGATATTATTGTTACTCTACCGCTTCTAAAACTTAATAAAAACCATGAATTCTGTATGTGGGCATCGAATCAAAATTCTCTAAATCCCATGGCTACATCGATTCAAAAGAAAAAATTGCTGCATTGCACACCTCTAATTATTATTTCCTGAATCGGAATAGAAGAACTGACTTTTCCATTGGCTTTATGAACTGACCTTTCTTGAGTTTTCATTTGTTTGGTGGAAGAATATATGAAATGAAATTAAAAGTGCATTAGAGGGGTGAATTTATAATGCCAACACAAATTGGAGTAATCCAGACTTCAACTTCATATAATAATTAAAAATAATAATTTTATCCCAAACTCAAATTTTTTAAATTATTGATTTGTATTTTTTGATTGGTTTAGTGATTGAATTTTTTATTTTTACAGCTCGAGTGGGTTTGATGCATATTGGTGTGTTCATCCTATTGCTACTTAGTGGAGAGAGAAATTTTGGAGTTCGTCTTAATAAGCCATACACTGCAACTATTCCCATGGATATTCCTGTGTTTACAGGTAGGTATTTTTCCTACATGAGTAGAAGTATTAATTATAAATCATATTTAAACATAACATTTGTCATCAAGCAATAAACAGCTATATATTATGATGTGAATATATTTATTATTCTAAAAGTAATAATATTATACATTTCTTTTTAATTTTAAGTTTATATTTTTGGAAATCTTTTAGTAATTTTTCCGATTTATAAAATGATATTTTTGGTCGAATAAAGATTCCAGGTTTATGTTGAGCCACATCTCAGAGGTGATCGTAGCCAGTTCTCATAGGAGACAGTTTCCACCAGTTTTAGTTTGCTCTGTCTGTGTGTTCATTTGAATCCTGCAAGACATCTGTAGTTTTCACAAGCATTGTGAGATGGTTGGTTTTGATAAACTATGTATCATATTTTCTACATTATAATTTAACACCTAATAATTATAATTGCAATTAAATTTAGTTTTTTTAACTAATGTTTTTAGTTTGGTAATATGTAGTATATCTCCTGATTTGAAACTATTCAAAATCACTCTTAGAACCTAAAATGTTGTTAAGTAGTTTGGTAAATTTTGTAATATTCAATGAAATGTCGTACAAATTAACATTGATACGCTTAACTTAGTTAATAACCTAAACACAGTGGTTACAAGATAGTAAGTAAGTACAGTGAAATCACACTAACTCGGCACCCGATAACTCGACAGTATGGAGTCAATAGATAATGAGAGTGCTTTATCTATAAACAATAGATAAAGTCTACCTGGCTTTATTTTATATGTATTTCAACTTTAGGACAGCCGAAACGACCGTAAAGATTTTTAGGATTTTTGGAACCCACCTGGCACAAAATTTGTGGTATCCAAGCTTCCCTACAAAAATTTCACGATGTAAATGTTGTAAAATTTGTGGGAAATGTTCTGAAAGTTCAGTAATTGTGAAACAGCGATTTTCATGAACTTTGTCATTGATTTTCAACATCAAATTTTCAGTCACTAGGTTAGGCTGACCGCTGCGATTATCGTCATGAACATTAGTGCGGCCATTTTTAAAGTCAATACACCACCGCCTTACTCTGCTTTCACTCATTATTCCATTTCCATAAACTTCACACAGTTGACAATAGATTTCAATTGGTTTATGGTTTTTTGTCAACAAAAACCTTATAACTGACCATACGTTATACTGATTGAGTGGCGGGATTTTCAATTGCAGCACACATTTTAATCAATCAAAGTGAGGCAAGTAAAAGAGATACAGACCGTGCGCGACTACAGCTCGATGCGTACTGAACACCAGAGTGTTTTGACACCAAGATGGTGGCTGTAGCTCCGCCCGCTGTAGCACAATTCAAAAGCGTCTGTTACTTTCTGGATAACCCTCGTATATTCCATCATCATTCGTTGACTTTTCTGTTTTCACAGGTCGTCTGACACAGTCTAGTCCATTTTTGTCTATCTTTCCAGGTTTCCCCATCATACACTTGTCTTTTCTGCATTCCTCTTCCCTCCACATCCTTCTACACTTGGTTCTCCCACCTTCTCTCTGTCTTCTTTCTTATTCCTCTTTCTCCAGGGCTATTCTCGGCAATCTATTATTTTCCATCCTATTCACATGTCCCATCCACCTTATTCTTCTTCTTTCTAATGTCTCTTGTATGTGTATCACTTTCAACCTTTGGATATTTTATTCCATATTCTAATTCTATATCTTCTGCTAGTCTTTTCTATTCCTCATAAAAATCTCATTTCTGCTGCCTGTAATCTGCTTAGATCAGCTTTAACCCTAGCACTGTCTGCAGTATTTTCTGTAATGCCAGGCCTATATCAGCTATTTTGTAAGGGTTTTTTTTTTTTAATTCATAAAACAGTAGTTAATTGCACTATGGTAATGGGACTCATATAATTTTCTTTGTAAAGACTTGTAGAATAAAGCTATAAGTTAAAAAAAAAATAAAAAAAATTGTTTGTAAATATTTGTTTATGGAAAATAAAATATAAATGAAAAAAAAATACAAATTTGGCGGTATTTTTTTAGTTTATAAAATGTTACCAGAATTATTATAAGATAGCCAAATTATGCACAATTTTATACTGAACACAAAAATATATAGTTAAATTATTCTATGTTAGGTGAATAATTTTATAGATTTTTACAAATCAAACCATTGCTTGGCAACAAAAATACTGAAAGCATGCAGATAGTGATAGGAGTAGTTCTCTGATGTCACTTGAATTGAATGGGTCACCCATTATCAGTAAAATCACAAAACTATACACTATATATACAAAACTGAACTAATAATTACATATAATGATGGTTTTCTACATCAAAATAAACTGCAACAATAACAACACTCACGTCGGGATCCAAGCAGCTGACTGACTCACGACTCTAGACGTAAACAAACTCAGGAAACATTACGTCACTACTCCGTCTAAAAATAGACTACAGGAATTCCAAATAGGTCAAAATGTGAGGTAGCTCATAGGCTTTCAAATGATATGAAATATAAACACTTGTGCCTAGATTTTGGGTAAATATAACAATTATAGCTAGTGTATGCACATCGTCACAAATTGTGACGTCGACACTGGTGAAAGAGACACTGGTGACAGCGCTCGGGTTAATCCATATCCATGTTTCCGCTCCATATAATAAGATTGATTGTCCATGTATCAAAACATCTTTTATATCAATATCTTTGTTTCCTTTCTAATATACCAATTCCATAATATTTTCTTTACCATATTAAAAAAACTGTCCACTCTTCTATATTATATTTCCTGTCCCTTTTCTTATTGAGGACTTATTTGCTATTTTATTCCCGATATAAAAATTTCATCTACCTTTTAAAAGGAAATTCCCTTTAATTTACACATCTTAATCTCTTCTTTCTGTTTTCTTGAACCATTACCTTAAATGTTCGTATGTTTATCTTTAATCCATACTTCTTTGATACTTTTGCCCAATTATTTAACTCGTTCTAAATTTTCTTCAATATTTTCTCATGTATCTTTATTTATTTTTTTTTTTTTTTTGAGGGGAAAAATGTGCAAACACATTCCCAAACAGGCAACAACTGCCCTGAGCAGCTTTGCAGCCTACTCAAGATCCATCATTCAGGAGAATCCGCCAGGGTCCAGGGTTGGGACGAGCACCAAACCTGGGAAAATGACCCCTCTCTGCACCATATATGTCCCCAGAAACGACACCCAAGTTTCAATGCTCAATAATCGTTTCGGGGGATGTGGCTTTCTGGGCTCCAGGACCCATTCCGACGGGCCTGGTCTTTCAGGGGTCAGTCAGACATCCCTCTGCTCACTTCTGTTTGAGGACGTACATGACAAACACCAGAACTGCATTCCAGTCCACCGCTCTCCTCAGCACTTTCTCGACAACATCATTGGGCTGAAACCACCAAATTCCGTGTTGAGACCCCTCCTGCGCACAAAGAAACACTCGCACAATCAGAATGTGTGGCGAGCGTCATCGGCCTCATGCTGGCAATACCTGCACTCCAGACTGATGACTTTGCCCAACCTTTGCAGGTACTGGCAGAAGTACCCGTGGCCGGTGAGGAACTGGGTGAGGTAAAAGCTTACCTCGCTGTGGGATCTTTGGACATACGACTCCAAGTTCCCCATGAGTGTGGCCATCCAATGTCCTTTCGGATTCTCTTCCCACCAACGCTGCCAGGCTGCCGCAGTTCTTGCGCGGGCCAGCTCAAGCACCTCAACCCGTGGCACCTCCGGGAGGAGGGAGAAGACATCTTTCCTCTCCTGCGCTAGCAGGTCGATGGGAATGACCCCTGCCACGACCAAGGCCGCCGAATCAGATAGGATGCGGTAGGAGATCGCTACACGCAAAGTTCCCCTCCACTGTACCGCCAGCAAGCGCATATAGTACATTGCACATTCTCATCGCTTCCGCCCAGACCTCCACTCCGTGTAGAGCAAAATGGACTGGACTGCGGTCAACAAGTTTCCTTGTTCTCTGACTGGGACCCCCAATGTTCCTCATCAGGCAGCTAAGTTTTGCGGTCACTACCACTGGCGTGTCGCACGCATCTTGGATTTTGTCCTAGAAAGTGAGCTTGCAGTCAAGAGTCACGCCCAAGTACTTTGCAGACTGTTTCGTCTGGACCACTTCCGTCCCCACTGTCATTGGGATCAAGGTGGGGATTGTCTATCTCATCAGCATTATGATATTGGTTTTCAACATCGCCAGCTCGAGGCCGTGATCCATCATCCAGCTGCTGACTCGCCTCATGACACCATTCAGTCTGAGTTGAGCCAGCTATGGCGTTCTGGTGGTGATCACTGCAGCGACATTATCTGTGAAGCCTACAAGAAAGGTCTCGTATGGCATCTCTGTCTCGAGCAGACTGTTGTAAGAGGCTTTCCAGAGATCAGGGCCGAGAATCTACCCGTGGGCCCCACCTGAGGTGCTGGATCTCCTTCATGCCCTCTCTTGTTTCGTACAACAAATGCCTGTTCTTCAGGTAGCCCCTAACGACTGCAGTCAGGTAGCCGGGGATTGCAAACCTGCGTTCAAGAACTTTCAAAATATCGCTCCACCATACAGAGGTGAAGGCATTCTTGACATCCAACATCACGAGCAGCACCACGGGATGAGTCTGACCTCTTGACTACTTCCAGCACCTGGGAAATTGCACCAACTGTAGAGCAACCCTTCCGGAAGCCGTGTTGGCGTTCCAAGAGGTCACCCACTGCTCTAATGGCGACCTAGAGGCGCAACTTCAGCAGCTTCTTCAAAAGCTTTCCGGCGGAGTCCATCATGCACAAAGGCATGTAGGAGGGTGGCTTGCTCGGCCGGACCCTCTCCTTACTCAACAGCACCAGCTTTGCCTTTTTCCAGCGAGTGGCAAACGCCCCCGCTTTCAGACAGGCATTGTATATGCCGAGCAGGAGCTTCAGTGGGCATCTTGCTGCCACTTTTAGATCTTCTACAGGGGCCTGGAGCTTTTCCTCCTCCTCAGGATATAAAGGCTTGTACTTCTTCGACCATGAACAATGGAACTTCCTCCGCTCCTATCGCAACTGGAGGGTCCCGTCTCGCAGGTTGTGTTGGAAAAAAGCCGGTCACCATTACTGCTGGTTCTGTCAGTGGCGGTCCTCCTCCTTGTGTGAGTTTCTGTATGACTAGTCTGTAACCCTTTCCCCAAGGGTTCCGGTCCGCTTCTTCACACAATTCTCTCCAACAATATGCCAATTGCACCAGACTGTGGCCTCTAGCCAGGTGTGCATCCTTTGGGCATTTACACCTCAGTCTGCAACAATCTTGCCTCTAGTCCGCGGTCTCCGCATTCCACCAGTGCACCTGTCGTCGCCTGTTCCTTGCCCTTTTCCGTGGCATGGAAGTATTGCACGCACAAGAGATCAGCTGACAGGTGTTCTTGACGACTCTCAGGATTGTCAGTGTTAGGTCTCTTCAGCATGTCTGGAGGAGTATCAAGGGAGTTCTCGTTCAAGAAGTCCACGAGTCTCTCCTTGTTCATCTTCGCAACGTTCCAGCCAAGTGGTCGCAGGACGCTTGCCCTCGCTGTTCCTTGTCTTTTGTCATCCAGGTAGAAGGCGACGTACTCGTGGTCACTACCAGTGTACTCACTCATCACCCGGTGATTCTTGTTACCAGTTCCTCGGAGGCCAGGATCACATTCGCTATTGATTAACCGAACTCCGGCCTCTGGTAGGTTGGCGTGCTTCCTTCGTTAAGGACAGCGAGCCCAAGCCTGGACGCCATCTCCAACAGCAACCGTCCTATGGTGTCTGTGTGTGGTATCCCCCACTCGACTGCTTTGGCTTTGATGTCGCCTGCGGTTATGAACTGGCCGAGAATGTCTCGAACCGCATCCTCCAGTGCTTCGAGCTTCCCTCTGTAATCCGCTATGCTATCGTTCGGAGACAGGTAGCAGCTGACAAAGATTGTCGTAGGGCTTCTGACCCAAGCGAACCTAGCACCATTGCCTTGAGAGTCCATGAGCAGCACTCTCGCCTCAACCACCCAGAGGGCGCAAGTGCCAAGGGTGTTGGACACCCAGACAGGGCCCTGTCTGCTCCGCAAGGGCTCGTTAACGAAGACCACCGCCGAGCTGGTCTTGCAAACAAGTCTGTCTAACAAGGAGTCAGCTGCCCTGCTCTGGTTGAGGTTCCCTTAGAGGAATCTCAGTTCTTTCGGAGCTGGCCCTTCTTCCGGGACAAGAAGTCCCTAAAGACCCGGCAAGCTCCCGACCCCTGAATGTGGTCTAACTAACTTTCTCTAACTTCCTATATATTATAATTTAATCCACATATGCTGCTATCATCAATCTTACTAACAAATCTTCTGTCATGATTTTTAACAAATATAAAGTGTAATAAGTAAATTAAAATTAACGTTTTTTTTCATAACCAATAATTATGAATCTATGAAATAATATGACAAATCTTCCTTCTTCAATATGTCTGTTAACAACACTCTATTTAGTGATTGACTATTGTTTTAGTAAATTTTTGGATTTTCTGTTCCCCCCCCCCCCCATGAGAAATTCTTCATAGTGTGCCCTTTCATCTAACTTATAAATCTAATATTATGAAATTCTGATATCGAGTATTTCAGAAGCAGTATTGATTTTTGTTTATCTTATTCTTAGCAGTAGAATTTACATTCTACAAGATGTTGAAGTCTATTGTTTGTTGAAGGGACTCATGCAGATTTGCTGATCACAGTTTTTCACAAGATCATTACAACGGGGCATCAACGATTACAACCCTTGTTTGACTGCTTACTCACAATACTTGTCAATGGTGAGTGAACTCAACAATGAAAACACAAAGGATATAAAATTATAAGGATCAGTATATTAGGAGATATAGGGCATCAGAAAACTTACCTAAGAAGACAAGTCCACCAAAGAACACATAAAGAGAAATCAGATTACAAAATTTTCAGTGCCACTGGCTCTTTGCTTAGGTGAGTAGTAGGTCTCTCTCTACTTTTCTTCTTCATTAAGTTTGCTGATACCCTATCTCTCCTAATATACTAATTCCTGACCTAGTATACTTTAATCTAACCAGAAAAAACATTATTTTATTTTAATCTTAATAAAATCACCACATTTCTTATGCATACAAGATTACATTTGTACCGGGTCTTTAGACCGGTACATTTCGTTTTTTCATCGTAGTCTACCGGGCTGCCTGAGATTCGCTTTTGCCCTGCGTTTCGCGTAGTTTGGTGGCCGTTGGCCCAGTTCCGTTTCGTTCCGTGTTCCAGCAGCTTCGGTCAGGTTGGCCTGGCTGTTCAGTTGTCTTGTGCTGCCTGCAGAAATAGTCATGGTTGCCTGCTGAGAGACACTAAAACTCCAGGGTCCTTGAGTAGGACGTTTCTGCCCTCGGCCTGCCGTCCGGGGATGGTCTACCATTCTACCACTGCGAGCCTGGCCTGGGGACCATGTGATTGAGCGAGCTCTGCACCTCACTGCCCTCTCTACTTCTCGGGGCAATTTTCTTCAGTCCTCAGGTCAGTGTGTTCCTTTTATTTCCCGGCGGCTGAGCTGAGGGGTTTTGATGGCCTTAAAAGAATATAGAAAAAAAGGTGCAAAATGAAAGAAGAAAAAAAACATGTTTGTGGAACTTTATGTGGCCTTCTGCCGTTTTTGATTACTTAATTTTTGCTTCTTGGTAATAAATCAGTTTTGCTCAGCTGCCGAGTGTTATTTTGACCCTCCAACTGCCACCCGTGATCCCATCGCTCGACTTGTTTTGAGCCATCCCCCGGTTGGCACGCTTACCAGCTTTAGTGGGGGGATGGGTCTCAATTGGTAGCAGAGCGTGGTTGCCTAAAAAAAAAAAAAAAAAAAAAAAAAAAAATCTTGGTTGTTGACGGTGGGTGTTTGTCTGTTAGTAGGTCATGGTTGGCCGACCTACCGTCAAGGTGTCTTGGTATTACATAAAAAAAAAAAAAAAAAAAATTATTTAAATGAAAAACTATTAGAAAACCAAATAAATAATTTAACTTATATATTTTAAAAAAAGAAAAAAAAAAAAAAAAAACTAGGCAATCCGCTTGGTTACTTTGTTGAATGGGTTTCATGGGTGGATTGGAGTGGTCGGCAGTGGCTCGGTAGGCTGAGGGTTTAGTTCGTCTTGGACCCTGGAGTTGTCGTTTTTTGTGTACTGTTGAGAATTTTGTTTTGCGAGATGGCCTATCTGCAGAATGTTGCGCTCCTAGTCAAGGAGGAATTAATTTTTGAGTTGCGGTCGCGGGGTGTGACTTCGGAGGGGGATGTTTTGATTCTCCGGAGGTTGCTGCGGGAGCAGTTGTCCGCGGGTACGGCGGTGGATGGAGCGTGTGGTTGCCTAAAAAAAAAAAAAAAAAAAAAAAATCTTGGTTGTTGACGGTGGGTGTTTGTCTGTTAGTAGGTCATGGTTGGCCGACCTACCGTCAAGGTGTCTTGGTATTACATAAAAAAAAAAAAAAAAATTATTTAAATGAAAAACTATTAGAAAACCAAATAAATAATTTAACTTATATATTTTAAAAAAAGAAAAAAAAAAAAAAAAAAAAAACTAGGCAATCCGCTTGGTTACTTTGTGGAATGGGTTTCATGGGTGGATTGGAGTGGTCGGCAGTGGCTCGGTAGGCTGAGGGTTTAGTTCGTCTTGGACCCTGGAGTTGTAGTTTTTTGTGTACTGTTGAGAATTTTGTTTTGCGAGATGGCCTATCTGCAGAATGTTGCGCTCCTAGTCAAGGAGGAATTAATTTTTGAGTTGAGGTTGCGGGGTGTGACTTCGGAGGGGGATGTTTTGAATCTCCGGAGGTTGCTGCGGGAGCAGTTGTCCGCGGGTACGGCGGTGGATTGGTCTGATCTACTGGAGGTGGAAGATTGGGAAGGAGTTTTGGAAGATTTGCAGTTGGAACCTCCAGTGGGTCGGGACCGGGCCTGCCGTCTTGCACGTTTGGGGCATCTGCTTGCCCGTTTAAGGCTGGTCAACCGGGCACCGGGGTTGGAACCGTCGGATAGGGCGTGGATCTTGGAGAGTGTGTCTAGGCTGGATGAGATTTTTCAGGCACTCTCCGGTTCCACGACTCCTACGGGTCTGGGTCAGCGGCCTAGTTTCGCGCTTTCGCCTAATGTGTCGAGGCCGCAGGCTGAGACAACGGCTCTCACTGTGCCTGAGGTTCCTTCTGAGCCTGCAGGCGTTTCTGTTGAGGTTGCTTGTGGTTCGGCTCCAGCTGCCGTTCCTACTGCTTCTTTGGGTTCACCTGCTCTTCTGCAGCTGAGCTACCACAAGCTACCTAACCCTCTCACGCCCATGATCCAGAATCTCCCTGTGATCGATGGGATGGATCCTGAGGAGCTTCTTAAGTTTCTGGTGGCCTTTCTCAGACTTAGTGAGATGCCCGGCATGCAAGCTGGGGACTTGCTTCGTCTGATTTTCCCGTATTGCAGAGGTCCCGTTGGGGAGTTGCTGAGTTCTGTCTTGGCCAGTGATGCCTCGGTGGACTCTTTCCATCGAGAGTTACTTTCATCGTTTCTTCCCATTCGACTCAGGGAGAGGATGGTCATGGACAGATTTTATCGGTCGCAGGGTAGGGGCGAGTCTCTGGCAGCCTATGTCTCTTCAGTCAAGGAAGCTCGTCAAGCGTTGCGCCTCACACTTTCTGAAGCTGACACCGTTCGTGTCATCCTGGATGGCATTTCCTCCCGAAGAACGGTGCAGATTGGTTTTTGCTGGTGTTCCTTCGACTTTTCGGGAGCTGCATCAGCTGTGCATTGTTTCGCGCAGCGTGCAGTTCTCAGACCAGCAAGGGAGGGATCATGAGAGTCATCGTGCTCTCCCCACCCGTCGACCGGCTATGTCTTTAGGTGTGAGTCAGCCAGTGGAGGGTCGTGGTTCTCGGCCTCCGGTTGTGTGTTTTGCTTGTGGCCAACCTGGTCACATTCAACGTGACTGTCCACGTGCTCGAGGTCGTGGGGCGGGAAACGCTCAGCGCGGGGGGTTGCCTCCACAGTAGCTCCCCGCGTTGTTGCGAGTGACCGTGGCCATTTGCCTTTGACACGTGCCCATAGCAGGAGTGTCGGGGATTTTTCGGGCCTTGCTGGCATGGCTTCCCTGGGACTTAGTGCGGTCACCTCGGTGTGTCCTGGCATTTTTGTATCTTTTGGTGGTAAGGTGTGTCGAGCCCTTCTCGATTCTGGTTCGGCATGCAGTATCATCAGCCTCTCTTTTTTTGAGTCCCTTGACGCCTTAGGACTTGTCAGGCACACCGAGCCTTCTTCTATTACTTGCTGGATGGCATCCCAAACTCCTCTACCTATAATTCTAAAGGCGTTTTTCCATTTTAAGATTGAAGGATTTTCCTGGAGGTAGGGTTTTCTTGTTGCCAAGGACCTGGCGGTTTCTTGTATCCTAGGGGCAGACTTTATCTCTAAGAGTGGTATGGTGCTTGACCTTCAGAAGCGCCAGATATTTTTCAAGTTTAATCGGCGAGTTTTGGTGCCTCTAGTAGGTGATTCTGACTGCCCTCCTGCAGTCAGAGAGGTGGGTTGTGAGCCCGAACAACCCAAGGTGGATCCGGTTGGTCATCTCCCCCCTGAGCAGGCGGAGGCCATTAGGAGGCTGTGTTTGCGGTTTCCTGATGTGCTTACGCCGGAGCTTGGGGTCACTTCTCTTCTGGAGTATGAGATCCACCTCACCGATTCTCAGCCAGTTAGAAGTCATCCATACAAACTTGCTCCCCCAAAGATGGAGGTTATGAGGGCTATGATTGAGGATCTTCTGAGCAAGGGTGTGATTGAACCGTCTCGTTCTGCTTATGCCAGTCCAGCTTTTCTTGTGCCCAAGCCTAATGGTAAGTCTAGGCTTGTGATGGATTATCGGAGGCTCAACGCTAAGGTCGCTATTGACTCGGTACCTCTGCCTGATTTGCATTCTGCGTTTGATTGGTTCGGTAAGGCTAAGTTTTTCAGTGTTTTCGATTTGAACCAGGCCTACCATCAGATTCCATTGAAGAAGGAATCACGGCCTATGACTAGCTTCTGTGTTCCCTGGAATCTTTACCAGTTCACTAGGGTTCCTATGGGTCTTGCTGTGGGTGCCCAGACTCTTACTCGTCTGCTTGATTCCATCTTCCATGATGTGAAGTTCAAGTTTGTCTTCAATTACCTGGACGACCTTCTTGTCTACAGTGAGACTTTCGGGGAACACATGCAACATCTGGAGGAAGTTCTTAGTCGCCTTAAATCAGCTGGCCTTACCGTCAATCCAGAGAAAGTCACTTTTGCTCGTCCTGAAATTTCTTTTCTGGGTCATCTGATATCTTCTCGAGGCGTCTGCATAGATCCTGCGAGGACCCAGGGCATTCGGGATTTTCCTCCTCCCAGAGATGCCAAGGGGATTGCCCGTTTTGTGGGGATGGTGAATTTCTACCGTCGCTTCATCCCTAACGTGGCCGAGCTTGCTGCCCCGTAGAACGAGCTGCGAAAGAAAGGTGTCCCTTTTGTGTGGGGCCAAGCTCAGCAGACTGCCTTTGATGCTCTCAAGGAGGCTATCATGCAACCTCCTGTCCTGCGTATGCCTGATTTCAGCAGAGAATTTATTCTTCAGACTGATGCCTCCTCCTCCGCCATTGCTGCTGTTCTTTCTCAGGAGTTTGATGGGGTCAGGCAGCCCATCGCTTTTGCTTCGAGGACGTTGTCTCACCAGGAAAAGAAAGCTTCTTCCATCTATGAGTTAGAGTGTCTGGCTGTTGTCTTTGGTATGGACAAGTTTCGGCGTTTCTTGGAACACGCTGAGTTCTTGCTGGAGACGGACAACCAGGCACTGTCTTGGCTTCTTGCCCATCCCCGACAGCTCGGGAAAATTGGTCGCTGGGTGGTCAAAATTTCTGCCTTTAAGTTCCGAGTTCAACATCTTAGGGGTACCCAGAATGTCATCGCGGATGCTCTTTCCCGCATGTACCACGAACCCAGTGATCCACCGACTGAGGCTGTTGCTCAGTGTGGTGCTGTTCTTCTGGATTTTCCTCTGGCTTTTGACGACCTACTGTCCCATCAGCAGAAAGATCCCGAGCTGTCAGTCATCTTAGGTGAGCTTCAAGAGGGAGGTGCCCACCCTCCCTATTTTCTGTCCAAAGGGGTACTCTGTTGCCGTCCTCGACAGAGGGGTGAACCCCGTGTAGTGCTGCCTAGTCATCTAGTACCGATGGTCTTTCAATATTATCACTCTTCTCTGGTGGGCGGTCATCTTGGCATTCATAAGACCATCGCTAAGATTCGTAGGTACTTCATCTGGAAGGGCATGGACCGGGATGTTGCAGGCAGAGTGCGGGCTTGTCACCTGTGCTCTCTCAGCAAGCCTAGTCAGAATGCAAGGTTAGGGTTGTTATCTTCTGAGGTGGCCGAGCGTCCTTTTGAGAAGGTGTTCATCGACTACGTGGGTCCTTTTCCCCGTAGCAAGTCAGGTAGCTCCTACCTACTTGTTTGTGTGGATGCTTTCTCGAAGTTCGTTTGGCTTTTCCCACTTCGGAGTGCCACGGCTAAGCTCACCATCCGTGCTCTCCAATCCCAACTCTTCCAGCACTTTGGGGTGCCTTCCACTCTTGTGTCCGACAACGGTAGCCAGTTTACCTCACACGAGTTTCGTAGGTTCTGTTTTGGCAATGGTATCAGGCATGTGACTACCTCTCTTTATTACCCACAGCCTTCTCATGCAGAGCGGTTCAACCGCAATCTTCGGTCTGCCCTTATTACCTTCCATGCTGAGAAGCAGAACACCTGGGATGAGAGTCTCTCTTGGCTCCAGCTTGCTTTTAATTCTTCCAAGCATGAGAGTCACAATGCCACTCCCTTCGAGATTCTACATGGCTACCCTCCTAACAACCCTTTGTCCAACTTGTGGAGGCTAGAGGATCTTCTACCTACGCCAGGTGCCACTGACGTAGTGTCCTCTGAAGGCTCGGCGCAACCTGCTACGTGCTAGAGAGAGAGTAAGGAGGAGGTATGATAAGGGTCGTACTCCTAACCCTTTTCAGGTTGGAGATCTGGTTCTTTGTCAGGCTCACCCGGTCAGTTCGGCCGCGGAACGAAGAGCTGCAAAGTTGTGCTATCGGTGGTCTGGTCCCCACCGCATCGACAGGTTTTTGTCACCGGTGACTGCTCTGCTGGTTGATCCCCAGTCAGGCAGGGTGTTCAGGAAAGCCCATGTGTCCCAGCTTAAGGCTTTCCGGGGAACGGTTGATCCAGGAGTTGGTGTTCCTGGGGGTTTCTTGGGGCAAAGAGATTGATCACCTCTGCGCCCTAGGTGGCTGTTCTGAGAGAGTCTCTCTCTTTTTTTTTCTTGTCGGGCCCGACAGTCAGGGTAGTTTGCTCCCTGTTCGAGGGGTTTCCCCTCTTAGTTTCTCTTGGACGTCCTTGGAGCACCACTCTTCGGAGGTCTTCTTCGTCTTCTGTTTGGTTCCCTGAGGTACCGAGTTTTCTCCCCTGCCTGGGTGTGTTGAGTTTTGCAGAGGGAGGTTGTACCGGGTCTTTAGACCGGTACATTTCGTTTTTTCATCGTAGTCTGTCGGGCTGCCTGAGATTCGCTTTTGCCCTGCGTTTCGCGTAGTTTGGTGGCCGTTGGCCCAGTTCCGTTTCGTTCCGTGTTCCAGCAGCTTCGGTCAGGTTGGCCTGGCTGTTCAGTTGTCTTGTGCTGCCTGCAGAAATAGTCATGGTTGCCTGCTGAGAGACACTAAAACTCCAGGGTCCTTGAGTAGGACGTTTCTGCCCTCGGCCTGCCGTCCGGGGATGGTCTACCATTCTACCACTGCGAGCCTGGCCTGGGGACCATGTGATTGAGCGAGCTCTACACCTCACTGCCCTCTCTACTTCTCGGGGCAATTTTCTTCAGTCCTCAGGTCAGTGTGTTCCTTTTATTTCCCGGCGGCTGAGCTGAGGGGTTTTGATGGCCTTAAAAGAATATAGAAAAAAAAGGTGCAAAATGAAAGAAGAAAAAAAACATGTTTGTGGAACTTTATGTGGCCTTCTGCCGTTTTTGATTACTTAATTTTTGCTTCTTGGTAATAAATCAGTTTTGCTCAGCTGCCGAGTGTTATTTTGACCCTCCAACTGCCACCCGTGATCCCATCGCTCGACTTGTTTTGAGCCATCCCCCGGTTGGCACGCTTACCAGCTTTGGTGGGGGGATGGGTCTCACATTTCTTTCCTTTTTGTCAGCACCAAATCTCCACAAAGCCTCAATGGTCATTTTCTGTAGTTAAATATATTTCTCTAGTAATTAAGAAATAAAATGCTCTGAACATGTTTGTTGCAGTGTCTCCGTACCTGAAGACCCTCAGCATGGTTGCAAGTACAAAACTCTTACATCTGTTGGAAGCCTTTAGCACTCCTTGGTTCCTATTCTCATCCCCTACAAACCACCATCTGGTCTTCTTCCTCTTGGAAATTTTCAACAACATCATCCAGTATCAGTTTGATGGTATGATATTTCTTACTATAAATTTTAGAATATATTATTCCATAATGCAAGTAATAATAAGTATTATAACAAAACATATTAAAGTAATTTATAGTGCAAACAAAATTTAGAAAGTAAGAAAGATCATTCTGGAATGATGAAACAAGTGTGGGCACAAAGAAAGCATCCCATCACAAGAGCTGACTGCCGCTCGATTGGACAGACACCTAAGACAGTAATAGAAATAGTACAAACAGCCCATGTTTGATGCAAATGCTAGAATCAACAATCAATACTGCAGTCAGTAAACTTCTGTTGGTTTCGTTGAACCACAAGACATGAACCATTAGATAACAAAGTATTTTTAATTTAAGCATATGTTTAGTGTTTCAGTTGCTCTTCCATGTAATAAAAGTGCTAATGGCCAGTTTCTGAAACTTGCAATCACATCTTCTGTTTAGGTTTAGTGAAATTTTCTTCCTAAAAATTTTATGTTGGTATAATTTATGTTATAACAAGTAACAACACACACTGAAATGTATTTGACCTAACCTAGAATTAAAGAAAACCCCTAAAGTGTGATTTACACGGTGTATAAAAATTAATATAAATTTCATTGGTAATTTTAAATGGTAAAAGTTTTACAAACCAACAAATATATGACTGTTTCAAAGTACCTTTGTTACTAGTTAAAATTAAAAATACGTATATGAGTATATATTCAATAGAATGAGGTGACTGATTTTAGAAAAAATTACTAACTCTTTTAAATTTGTCATTATTATTATTAATTCTCTTTATAGTTTTTGGAGATTGGAAATTCCAACAAATTTTAATGAAGAATAACGCTTTTGCCTCATATAAAATTGTCAAACTAATTATTACTGATATATTACTAATATATGGGAAATTTAATTCTTAAAGTACTTTGCAGGCAACTCAAACTTAGTATATACCATAATACGAAAGCGCCAAGTGTTTCATTCCCTGGCCAGTTTACCCAGTGATTATGGCACCATTGCCAAGAGCCTCACCAAGCGTTCCCGCAAACACCTGCCTTCACCATCAGAGGCTGGCAGTGCTCCAGAGAGTCCCAGCATGGAGGGATCACGGCCAGCCCTGCCTGCCGAACCTGGCACTCTCAAAGTGAGCAGTTTAATACATTAATAGTAATAGAATAATATATCAACATTTATACTCTATAATGTCTCTTCTTTTTTCATGACTAAATTTGTACATTCAAATACAATCATGGTAAGAATGTAAAACTCATTTAGCTTATTTGGGTCTTTCCATTGTAATCTTTCTTTATTTGTAACATCAGCAATGCTGGTGTTATTGTGTTCATGTGAGGTCATGTTGTGTTGTTGTAAGAATTCTTCACCTTCTTTACATAATTTTACTAACGATGTGTTTGTTCTATTATTCTTTTATTTAATGGGTGGATTTTTTTTATCGTATAGCACGAACTTTTAGGTTTTTAGTACCACTGTACGTGTATGGGTGGTCTTAGTCTTAACAGTACCTCTGTACGTGTATGGGTGGTCTTACTCTTAACAGTACCTCTGTATGTGTATGGGTGGACGGGTAGGTCAATACCTCTGTAGGTGTATGGGTGGGCGGGTGGGTCAGTACCACTGTACGTGTATGGGTGGTCTTAGTCTTAACAGTACCTCTGTACGTGTATGGGTGGTCTTACTCTTAACAGTACCTCTGTATGTGTATGGGTGGACGGGTAGGTCAATACCTCTGTAGGTGTATGGGTGGGCGGGTGGGCGGGTGGGTCAGTACCACTGTACGTGTATGGGTGGTCTTAGTCTTAACAGTACCTCTGAACGTGTATGGGTGGACGGGTAGGTCAATACCTCTGTAGGTGTATGGACGGGTGGGTAGTTCAATATCTCTAAGTGTATGGGTGGACGGGTGGGTCAATACCTCTGTAAGTCTGATTGGACTACCTGTGCAAATCAGTGTATTTTATATGTGTTAAACTGATGTTATACGACCCACCCGCCCAACCCTACACATACAGTGGTAGTGACCCACCCGTCCACTCCTACACATACAGTGGTAGTGACCCACCCGCCCAACCCAACAAATACAGTGGTAGTGACCCACCCGCCCACCCCTACAAATACAATGGTAGTGACCCACCCGCCCAACCCTACAAATACTGTGGTAATGACCCACCCACCCATATACATACTGAGGTAATGAACCACCCGCCCGCCCATACATGTACTTGGTAATGACCCACCCACCCACCTATACACGTACTGTGGTAATGATCCACCCGCCCACCTATACACCTACTGTGGTAATGTATGTCATAATGTAAGTTGTGATAACATTTGAACCCTTTCAGTGCCAACGTCTGGCTTAAGCGGGACATTAAAAATGTGCTGGAAAAGCAAACGTCCTGTTGAAGTAGACATTTAAAAATACCAGAAGTGTCTGCCATATACCACATTCATTTAAGCAGATTTTTACATGTATATAGGAAATTAAATTGTGTTTTGAATGATATAGATTTATATGGCAACTATTTTTTAATTTAAAAAAAAAAAAAAAACCAGAAACAAAAAGAATATTGGAGCATTACAAATAGAATATTTATAATGCATGTTAATCCTTGGTTATTTATCTGTAATATTGTGTAAAACTTTTTTATTCTGACCCATAAAATACAAAAGTTACAGTGTTTTCCCCAAACCCTTACAAATCTAGTGAAAATGTTACAGCCCTTTTGGACACACTCAATGTAAAAATGAGTGGCTTTTTTTAACACCCTTCCAACAAATTTCCAATACTGAAAGGGTTAAGGTGAATAAAGGACGAAAATTGAAAATCCTCAAAATGTTTACAAATCCCCAGTATTTTAACATTTTGTGTCATGAATGCCTTTACTTAAAAAGTCCATCAGAGGTGAAATATCAATTCTTGTGTCTATTTATGTGTTATGTATCAAGAAGCTGGACTACTTGTTAATACCAGATAATTTAGTTGAACTGTCCTCTCTTCAATAAATATTACTGCAGTAAACTTTCTTTAATCCGTCATTCTGTGGTCCGGCATGCTTGATAATCCGGCATGACTTTTAGGAAATAAAAAAAATATCCATAGCAAAATGCTCGGTATTTTATTTTTCAATGTTGTTTTTCTGAGCTGAACATTCTATATTGCTATCGGTGCTGTAAAGGCGGTGCTGGCCAGTCGTCGTTCCCATCCAACTTCGGGTGACATAGTGTAGTATTGTCAATCAAGTTTGGTTCTCTACTGCTGTGGTTTACGTTACTCGTCAGTGTCAGCTATTTTGTCTAGAGTGTCGCTCAGGTTGCTTTATCGCTGTGATTTTCTTTATTTAGTCTACAAACTTGTTTTTATTAGTTTTTAGAGTCAAATTTACTTAATTTAGGGTTAGCAGTAGTTTAGTATAACATTTTGTTTACTATACTAAAATCAAAATTAAAGAGAAACATTCTTGTATTTTTATTGTTTATGTTTTACATTTTTATAAGGTTGTAAAATAATGCTGGTTATAATTTGTATATTATTACATACCAGCTATTTGAAGAATACAAATCATGTTTTACTGTAATGTTTCGATGGATTTCAGATTTTCACGTTATTTTAAGTACTCATCCTGTAATCCGGCACGCTTCCGTTCCCGATCGTGCCGGGTTAGAAGAAGTTTACTTTACATCAATAATCCAAACTTACAGATTCTAAATTAATAGAAAAAATTAATATTTGACGTACTAATCCAGTGTATGATACATTTGTAATTATTACATTTTACAAAGAACATAAACCTAACTCAAGTGCAACTAACAAACAAACATAATTTAATCCCACCACTGTTCCAATGTTATTTTCATGTTGCACTAACTTGCAGAAGACCCGCCACTTTAAATTTTAAATGCTCAGCATTTCACACAATAAGTGATCTGTATAAAAATTGATTAAATGCTTACTAGTTTTACTAAATGTCATAACCACTCTTGTTTTTAAAACGTTTGGTTGTGTAACCTTGCAACGTAATCATGAGCCAAGTATTCTTACATTCTTACATATGAGCAAAACCGTACTTTTGGCTTAAGCAAATGATTATAATAAATGTTGATAGATGTTGTTGGTTATTGTAAATTCCTGAGAAAACTATTTTATTTTAATTTTCATTACTCTATCTGAGATAAAATGGAAGTCATTATATCTGATTAGTATTTTTTTCTTTTTTTAGTTTACTCGAAAGACTGATCGTCAAGATATAGTCGAATATGGATTTCGAACTGATTTGATGAATTTATATGAGCGAATGTAGTCATTTTTACAAACTAAGGCCGTCTATTCCTTAGAAAGTGTCATTAATTAATAGGTCAATGACAAATGAACAGCCGATGGTTATAAGCTGATCCCCTTTAAAATTTGTTATGACTAACTGGAATCAAATTGAGAAGCTTTAGCTTAATGTATAAATTTATACTGCTTAGTATTATTGTAAGAAACTCAGAAAAAATACTTTTTTCATTGCATGAGTTCTATGTTTTGATAAAATAATAAATATTTTTCTGAGATTAATTTATACACAAAAATTAGTTTGGGTTTCTCATTTTCCATTTAATTTATTGATTAGAACTGGAAATAAAATACATCGCTCCATTGTCCTATATAAATTTATTTGCAGTTTAATATTCAGCATGTTTTTTCCAGAGTTATTGTTAATTGTTTGTAGGCTACTCTTCCTGATACGCCGTGTATAGACAAGATGACAGGTCAAGAGTCAGGCCATGTGATGGGAGACATTGCAGATGCAGAGAGTAGTACAGTTAACGGTACCGCTGAGACTGGGGAGAGGACGCAAGGCAAACCTGTTAAGTCTGCTCCTCAGAGCCCAGTTAAGAGTAAAGCACCCACCGTCCATCGGTCCCCTTCTTTGGTAAGTTATGAAAAGTCATGATGTAATCCTTTAGTGTGCCCTGGCAATTATTATAAATTGTATTGTACATGTCTAAGCCACACACTAGTTATCTGCTTAATAGAGAGAGAAAGCTAATTATATTTGTTCACACTAAACAATAATATAAATCATTTAATATATGAACCTGTCATTTGATTAAAATTGTTTTGTGACATAACTAATAAGTATCCTTAATAGAAAAAGTATTCTTCAAGAATATGAGATTTCCTTTAGTTAATTGATTCAAGAACATTTTGTTGCATATTCAAAAGGAACTCTTTCTGATTGCAGTCCCCAACATCAAGTTGATAATTTGATGAGTGTTTTTAAGTAAGTACTCTTTTGGAACAAAACAAAAACCAGTTGACTTTTAGGAAAAATATTATTTTAATATGAAAGCTTGTTCCTTAAACTATTATTCAACATAATTTCCATCAACATTTAGGCTTTCGTCATTTTGTAAAACTAGCTTCAAACTTTTTAGAAAGCCTGCTCGAAGAAATCTGCCGGCTTACTGGGCAACCACTTTAGCGCAGTCATCTTGACATCGTCAGTGTCGTTATTGCGTTGACCTCTCAGATGCTTCTTCAAGTTCAAGAATAAATGGAAGTAACTGGGCTTAAGATCAAGACTGTGTAGTTGATGATTAATTTGTTCCCATACAAATGATCGGATCAGTTCTTGTGTTTGATTTGCTATGCAAGGATGTGCATTGTCATATTGTAAAATGATACCCGCACTCAGTATGCAATGCTTTTGGTTTTGGGTTGCTCGACACAAATTTCTTTATGTCTCACAATACGATGCCGCATTTATTGTTTCATCTTCAGGCACAAACTCAACCAGCAACATATATTCTTGTTCCAGAAAACAATACACATGATTTTTCGGGTTGAATTGTTTTCTTAAACTTGACTTTTTTAGCTGATATTGAATGACGCCGTTCCATAGATTGTTTTTACTCTGACTTAATGTAAGCCAAATAAGTCTCGTAGCCAGTGACAATTTGGATAAAAAGATAATCATCATCCCGATTGTGTGATCTAAGAATGTAAAAGAACTGACTAAACTTTGTTTTTGTGATTTTGCGTCAGCATTTTCAGAACCCAGTGTGAGCATACTTTTCAGTACTTCAAACACTTTGTCACAATTTAAAAAATCACACTTCTTGATACTTGGGGAAACTCATGGGATTGCAATGAAAACTTAAAGCATCTGTTCTCTGACTTTTTCATAAATTGTTTCCACCATCATCAGTGACGAGTAAAGGCCCTCCACTTCTTTCCTCATCATGCACATTCATACAGCCATCTTTAAAAGCTCTCACCCATTTCCATATCATCCCATCACTCATTGTGTTTTCTCCATAAACTTCATAGATCTCACAGTGAATGTCAGCTGCTTTCATGCATTTACCATTAAGAAACAATATCACAGCAAGTACTTAACAGTCAGCAGCATTTTCCATTAGAGAAAGCATTTTAAACACTCATAAACAACTTTTGAACACTGTTGAATGATCTCATAATGGCGGCTGTGGCTTGCCAACAGATAGGCTCACCAGCGCACATGCCCCTTACGCCGACCGCAGCACTACAACGGTAGAATTCTAAAGTGGTACTTTCTTTAAAAATATCCTTCGTATTTTAAATATGTAATATGTAATATGTAGAGTATTTGATTATTATTAATAATTGATTTACATCATACTTACATCTTATGTTTCAGTGTATAAATATCCTACTACAATATGGTCTGTTAAAGGTTAATGGATGCAAGTAAATTTTGCCATACATAGAAACTAGGGGTGTCCGAGTACTCGAAACTTTGAGTATTTGATCGAGTATTTTACTACTCGAACTCGGCTCGAAGCTTCCGAAACTGCTCGAAGTTCGATCGAGTAGTTGTATTTCACGAAATATCATATTTACATCTTAGTTTAATTTTAATAGTACACAGTTTTATAAGTTATAAATAAAAAAATGTGCGCTTCCTTGTGTTTTATTTTACCCTTAATCATCGTTATCAGTTTGGTACTTGTAATTATGAACTAAACAATACGCCTAAGAATAGCTAGTACACGATGACAGTCAAATAAACTAGTTGACGTAGTGAACGAGTTCGTTCATTATGATTTGAACTAGTTCAATTCATAATGAACAACAGAGCTGGGAAGGTAGCGATCTCCCATGTTGGTTGTCGAGTCTACTAGTCACATATAACCTAACCTAAAATAGCGTGAATAAAACAGAAGTACTGGTTAGTGTCTTTATGACCCAAGGAAGGGAACGAGAGATCCGGTTCAAGATGCTCAAAAAACCCGTTACCGATACAAATCTAATGGTCTGTACGCCGTGGAAATTATGTATATTATCGTTCTTATCAAAAATACTGTTAATCAAAAGGGTCTCGAGAACGGATCACTTTACATCCCAAGAATCAAACTCCCTATATTTTCTAGGTGAAAATTCATCTCGGTTGTAGTAAACATACGTGCAAGGAACCGTTCAGCTCCTTTTTGGAACTGAAATTATCATATGTTTCCTGCGAGTCGATTGAGGTCTATTTTGTTTTTTAATCTGAGCAGGGAATCGTCCAATGAGTTAACGTAAGAAAATACCGTATCATATCATATAAAATATGGTAATAGCATTCTAGCAGCGTGTGACACAAAATTATTGATTTATTTTCTGTCAAATGAAAAATATATATATATATATATCCGTGGCGAACGTCTATTAATTATTATTACGAAAACGCCTTAGATCGCCAAAACTGTGTGTAATATTTGCGCATACAATATTTTTTCCTGTCAAATTGTTGGAATGGTTTTCTGACTAGGTTAGACAATAACACAGTTGGGGTGGAAAATGTGGTAAAGTACGATAATTTTGATTCATAAACTCAACTGAACGGGCCCCTGTTCACATTGACGTCGATGTAAATTGTAAAACAATCACGAAACAACCCAATTGAGGGAGAAACATGTTGAAGATCTTTTCTAAACAAAATACGACGAATTTAGAGATTCAGAAAATAATTTTTATTGAACTGAAGCCTTATCAGACGTCTTGTTTTTTATTCATAAGTTTATAATTAGCTGCCCAAAATCTTCACTGTATCACTAGTTGGCACCTAGCTGATATTTCAGACAGCATCTCCTCGCCAATATTGGGCTAGATCTATTATATTAGCTGACTACGTCTATGGTTTTCATTCGATTACACCAAGTTTTCATGAATTTCTCGTTATGACATAATTATTTATCTGTTGTTCAGTGTAGCCTCATGTATCGAAGTAGTTTCAAGTTGCACATATTTCATTACCTATCATAATTTAAAAAATAATTCATCCTAAACGACTTTAAAATTTATTTTCAGTAAACCTGCTTAGTTATTATTATCAATCGATTGAACTACAGTCTTTGTCATCCAGATTTTCAAATTTGATTATGTAATTCGGAGTTTATTTCCGGATAGTTATAACCTTGTTATTACTGAATTAAATACCCACAGAATACAGATCCGCTCTTCTTGGCGTGTACACAATCAACTTTTTGTTGAGAGGAGGCAATTTTGAAAGCAAATGACTGCATTTGGCGATGATGCCTGAATTTTAGCATCAGGTTTTTTTTATCAAATGTTAAACTTACAAACAAAAAATCAAAATTATTGTGTTCAGTTTGGATGTATATATTTACAAATCTGGCAAAACTTAACATAGGCATAGGATGGTGTCTGCATTTTACAGTTGTCTTGGGTGAACAGAAAATCCTTCTGTAAATACTCGATACTCGAAAAAATTCCAACTACTTAACTCAACTCGACTAGAACTCAAAAATCACTACTCGCACAATCCTAGTAGAAACACAATTCATTCTGTTTTCAGCAGCCATGTTTATGTTAGTGTGTCTTATTTAACAACATTTGATTACTATCCCAGCCATCCACAAAATTAAGCTAACTTTCTGGAACCGATGTTGGAGTTATCTTAATAACTGATCACTTCGTTAAATAGTTATGATACTGAAATATCTAAGTTAGATCAGAGTGTACTTGTATATATATCGTAGAACCTTTTATTCAACATCTCCATTGACATCAGTGCTGGCTCATCCTAAGAGTACCTACTCTCTAGTAAACCTACTAAGTCTAAATCAGAGCTCTGAGGTATACTTATGTTCAAACAATTATATGCCATTTATACTGATTGGTAGTTTATATTTAATGCTAGAGTTTGGAAATACCACCTTTTTCTAAGGGGAAGATTACATACCAAAAGCAAACAAAATCAATGTCACAATTTTAAAATAACTACACCATAAAAGTCAGCTTTATTCAAAAGTTAATAGATTTTATAAATATGACATCTGTTTTTAGTAACAATAAATACAATTAATGAAATCTATTAAAATAAGCATTTTCAGGACCCAATGCCTGCCTGATTAATGATGTTTCTGTCTATAAATAGATATACTTTTTTACTACGGCAATTAAAAACTACCAAACTATAAAAAAAGTTACTTTAAGAACCTTAATATACTCGTACAATAATTAAAATGCATTACTAAAAGTATAAAATATTAAGAAGATCTATAGAATCTAACTAAACATTATTACAATGTTCACTGATACTAGTACATAGCAAAAACAGTGGGCTTGACAGTAATGCGTTTACATTTGGAAAACACAATATTGATGGAGGCATTTTTGTTATGATTTAAATTGAGTCAAAGGAAATATTTAAACATACAGTATGGTGAGTTATTTTTATAAAAACAAAAACTATAGAAAATTTAATTGTTTAAATAATAAACGTTTTAAAGAAATAACGCTATCCACCAAATGTACTCATTAGCTAAAATAAAAATTACAATCCACTGACCAACATCGGTACAGAGTGATCTATTTTATTCTGTAGAACAATCTTAGTTTTCGAACATGGTTACAAACAAAGGTCACATGCACAGCTATATGCCTCCATATATTAACCTACTAAAGTTAATGTAGTACATTTCTTGATGAAGGTGAAATTGTTTGGCTCATTATTAAGTATAAGTGTCCCCTTGTTATTTTTCCACTTATCTAATCCTCAATAACATCATTTCACCTTTTCTCTATGTCAATAACAATATCCGACAGTCACTCCACCATCCTTGTCTACAGACATTTTTGATACCATTCCTTTACCATTGGTTAGTAACTAAAGCTTAGCTTGGTACTTAAACTAAAGGTTTTCCAAACCTCTTAATGTTGGTTACGATCACTTTTACCATCTCTGTCCATCTGCCTACCTGTCTAGAATCCCGAAACAGAAGGTTTTCTTTCCTTACAGATATGTACAATATCCTCAAGAAACAAATGCCCATCACCTTTTCAAATTCTTAAACTCAACATATATTATTATTAATTTAAAATAAATAATGTGTTCCACCTAAACTTTATTTTTTAAACACTACTGTCTATAAAATAATTGTACAGTAGAGCCTCGTTATCCGATGTGCTGTTATTCGACATTCCGTTTCAACCGACATACCCGTCCCGAAATCGCCACTTTAAAAACTGTCTGATTTTTCGTGATAGTCAGGATCAGAACTGACTTTTATATAACGAAAATCGGTTAATTTGATTATGTAGTACATGTACTGTATTACGTGAATTACGTAACAATGCAATACAGCAATAAGTAACTGGTCAGCTAATGTATTTTTGAATGAGAAGATACAGTAATTTTGTTGCTTAGTGTCCAACCTTGCGTTCAGTTTTAGCGTGGGCTGTACCATGTGGGCTGAGCGTACACTACTTATAAGACGTGTATTTTTAGAATCATGTATAAAGTTGATTTATAATGGTTTAATTTTATATTTAGTACATTTTGTTCATCATTTAACTTTCATTTAAGGTATTGTTAAATAACTCTTTATTTTGCGACGTATAGATTATACTGCACTGTAATGAAATTTTATTACGTTATATTTCTTATTGTTATCAGTTTTATTTTGTGTTTTATAACCCAAAGTAGTGATTGTTTAAACAGTACTAAAGTGTTAATCCTTAGTAAAATGCACTAAAGTACATAGTTATACAAAAATTAACGTTTTTATTGCAATTACCTATTATCCGACATTTTTACTTATCCGACGTCATCACGGCCCGTATACGTTAGTAAAGTGAGGTTCTACTGTATATAATATCTGTTCCAGCCTAGTGGAGGTAGCCACTGGGTGCCTACGTCAGAATGGGTAGCATCTTGGAAGTCCAAATTGCCCCTGCAAACCATAATGAGACTGCTTCAAGTATTGGTGCCTCAAGTTGAAAAGATCTGCATTGACAAGTTAGTTCTGTAATATATATGCTAATATTTTCCTGCTGTAAATAACTGTCAAGTTTAAAACAAATATGCAAATAATGATGAGGATGGAACATATATTAACCCTTTGAGTCCCAGACATATTATCTAATGTCACTCTGAGAAAGCCCAGGCATTTGTGACTGGTAGTGTCTGAGAAGTCCTAGCTCAAAATGGCATATGAGTGCTTAGAATGCCCAGGCCTAAAATGAGAATTTTGTAAGTTTGGCAAAGCATTTATTACAGCCTTTAAAAAAATGGTATAGCCAATCTAAAAACATCTTTTTAAAGATAATTAATCATACCAACAGAATATGTATATATACAGTATATATTTTTTAATATATAAATTTATAAATAGTTTTAAAATATTTGTTAATTAACAAAAATTATTTCTATTTTTATATTTTTATGATGATAAAACTAGATGTAAATTTATGTTGCAGTAAAAACCTGAAAATTTAATGAAAATAAACTAAAAATTATGTTTTTTATTCTATGAATAAATTCATTTATGAGAAATAATGTAGCCTAAAGGTTGGCTTTATATATATATAATTCTATTATTTAGTTTTCGGTTTATTTTCATTAATTTAAAAATTTCAAAGTATATATTTCACTCCAAAAAGGTTGATTTAGCTATATATATATAACTAGATTTTAAATTTACATACTAAGAATAAATAGTGTATCCCAACTATATAGACTAATAATCAGCACTTGGTAAACCAGAGAGTAATAAATTTATAACACTTAAATTTTAAATAAACACATTAAATAAATCAAAGAAATAATTGACAAAATAAATCTTTGAAAAAATATGAATACAGAATGTATACAACAAGAAATCTCATAACTTCAAATATAATAATGAGAAACTAACTTCAGACAGGGAGAAGAACAGCTGGCAAATAAGTAGTAATTATTTACATTATTATAAAAATTATCAATACTATAATCTGTTGTTTTTATTACGTATATAAACTCTTTTACTTTGGTTTGGTGTACAAATCATGGATATACAACAATAATTGCTTTTTGTACAAAATAAAATATATGCCGCCGATCTGATCGGCGCTTGGAGCTTCTTGCTCTCTTTGACACTCGCATGGCGATGAGATCAGCGCTTGGGTTTTCTCGCACAACATTTCAATGCTGATGACATCGGCGTCTGGGACTCAAAGGGTTGATTGGCAAGCAATTGGAGAAACTATCAAGTGGTACTGCAAATTAGCATAATTGTTATTACTGGTCAGATGTTAATTCACATTGGTATTTGAAGGCTCATACACAATACCTATCATAGTTAAATATTTTGTTAGGAATATTTAACAACATTACTATTCATAATTAAAGGAAATTTAAATTCTGACAAATACTTAGAGATGCTTGCCAATCAGATCGTACCTACACTTCAAAACAGCATTTGGTTCCAACATGATAGCACACCAACACTGTATGGTCATCATGTACACAGTATTTAGACATTTTTTTCCAATGAGATGGATAGGCAGAAGAAGAGCTTTAGAATAGCTAGCAAGATCTCTGACCTCAATCCAACAGAACTATTTTTTCTGGGGTCAAATAAAAAACTTTATCACTCAAAATAAGCCAACTGATGTCAAAAATGACAGGAAAACAATCATACAAACTACTCAGTCCATTCCTTAGTATTATTTGTTTATTGCTCATCAAGTTTCTACACTTTGCCAACATATTGCCAAACTGATGAAGGTCAACAATTTGAAGAGTTTATATTTTAAAGCAGTTTCTCTTATATTGTCCCTTATATGTAAAGTAGAATAGAATATATGTAACTTCAGACATAATCAAACCACTCCTTATAAATCAGAGTCATAAGGTTAGCAAAAAAGACTGCTGGGAAAAAAACCATCCAGTATTAACACCTGGAAAAAAAACAAATCCTCCAATCAAGCCAAAGATTTGTTATCTTAATAATTCTATTATTGATACTTCAAATAAGTTAGATGTATTGCATAACTATGATGAGGAAACAACAATTCAGAAACCTATATGTAACGCTCAAACTTAAACTTCTCTGATGAAACAAAATATTGAAGAATTAAAGATGAAACAACCAGAAAATGACTATTATAGAGTAAGTAAGACAAAAGCATAAAAACTGCAATAAGGAAAACAAAGCTAGTAGAGAAGGTGCAAGATTTACACAGAAGAACAAAAATCAAAATATAATTAAACAATCATTCCAGGGAGAAAACTATTCGAATTTAATCATTGGAGACTCATTGATTAAATATGTGAAGATACCTAGTGCAAAAGTGGAAGTGTTTCGTGGAGCTGATGTTGCTAGGTTATGCAGGAAAATTGAAAGCATGAAAAACACCTCCAGTCAGTGGAAAAATGTTATTTTGTACATTGGGAAAAATGATCTGGGCCAGATGCACTCTACTGATGATCTATTGAGACCTGTAAGGCAAGTTATTAAAACAGCCGAAGCAACATTTACAAAATCTGTAATAACTGTTAATGAAATTATTAAAAGGAGGGACATGACTCAGCAGTTAATACAATATAACTGCTAATATAAGATGGTTATGTCTGGATCAACAAGTAAAATTTGTTGTTGTAGACAAGTCCATGCATAACTGGTCTTGGCTAAAGATGGACTTCATCTTAATAGAAAAGGCTCATATGTGCTTCAAAATATAATACATAAGGTAACACTGCATGCAACTTGCATATTTTTTCCTACAAGTATAAATCAGCAGCTACAATTAACAATCTCAAAAGGACAAGTAATGAAGCCAAAAAAAGGAACCGAGATCAACATAGCATCAATGAGGACATTTCCACCACTCAAAACCAAAGCATCTCAGTCACGCAAGAATCCTAACGAATCTGGAAACTGCTTCACTGAAATTCAACCTATTAAGGCTACTGGGAGCTCATCTACCAATTACCAACCCAAATGGAGAATGTGGACATTTAGACTCACAAAGACATATTAATAATGAGCTTAGCACATTCGCTGCGGCTGCCCCCACCCGTGGGGGCAGGGTCTGTATCCAAATCACGGCGCCCCCACCGGTGGGGGTGGAGTACCCTGTTTACTAGAAAGCCCAGACTGGCCCAGCCATTCGTTGTATTTGTTTTGTTCCACCTCGCTTCGTTGCCTAGTAACCTAACCTTACTTGCCGCGTTGTTAGTTTCGAGTTCTACAACCTCTACCATATAGCTGAGCCCCCACAGGAGGGTGCGTACCGTTTCATGCTGTTCTTATAGACTAATACTTATAGTTATATTCCTGGTGCTTTGTGTTGAGTGTGTATATATTGTATTACTGTCTGTACATATATTTCAATATTTTAATTATTGTGACTTAATTATTTGTGTGTATTTTGAAGATTATTTTACTGCCGAACTCTGGAAATTGTGTCGGGCTATATTTTGACTACTGAGGTATTTTGACCACTGAGGTACTGAACTACCAAGTATTTTACATAAAGAGGAGGTTTTGTACAGTAAAATGACATTCCAAGTGATTTTGTGTGGGTCAAACAACGGTGATTAAGCGCTAGGTGCTGCGCCCCCACTGGTGGGTGCCAAACTTATGACTTAATTTCATTTTACTGAGGTATTTTGACCACTGAGGTACTGAACTACCAAGTATTTTACATAAAAAAGGAGGTTTTTTTACAATAAAACGACTTCCAAGTGATTTTGTGTGGGTCAAACAATGGTGATCGAGCGCTAGGTGCTGCGCTCCCACCGGTGGGTTCCAAACTTATGTCGTCATTTCTACAAGGAAAACGTCAAAGAATCAGGCTATTACCAACTTCAATCAACTTCATACACCTAAAGGTAAGTTTTCATGTAATAAAAATTTTCCGCACCCCCGACATTCAATTGGTGAATTTTACGCAGTGAATGTGTTAGTGACAGAGAATATGTACATTTATATAATAAGAAAAGTACACTTAGTGATTTCCATAACAATTTAAACTTAGATCTTATGAAAACAAAAACAGTCACTTGACAAGTAATTTTTCTATAGAGGCATAAAAAATCATACTTCCTGAAATTGACGTTAATAGATCTTGGTTATTGCATTATAATATTCAAGGAAACATAGAAGCAAAAATAGACCAAATAAACATTTTTGCTGAATCTACTAAAATTAAAATAATTTGTTTAAATGAACATTAGTTGTCAGTAGGGAACGTCTCAATTTTAAATAGTATAAATAATTATTGCCTTGCCTCTTATTTCTGTAGAGACAAACATCGTAAGGGTGGATCTTGTATTCTCATACAAACTGACATAAACTATTTTACAAGAAATTACATAGTCAAATTAAGTACTGAGTTGGTATTTGAAATATGAGCCATTGTAGCTACAGATATAAATCGGTAATTATAACCATATATAGAATACTAGACAGTAATAATATAACAACTTCTTACAAAAACTTGAAGACCTCTTAATTTTGTTGAAAAATGATTGCCCAAAGAAAAATATTTATATAACTGCTGACTACAATATCGATTTGTCAGAAACCAACTCATCCATGTATAAACAACTATTTTTAAATTTAATTTGGTCATATGGCTATAAGCAAAACTTTCATCCTTCTACAAGAATTTGCAAAACAACTGCAACCTGTATTGGCAATATACTAACAAATAATTTATTTTACCAAGATTCGTGTATTAGAAAAGATAATATTGATCTTGGATTTTCTGATCATCGGGCTGTGCTTATTTTGCTTGAAAAACAAAAGATAAATCATACATCCCAAAATGTTAAATATTGTAAAAAAAGAAATTTTTCATAGAATAATATTTTTAATTTTCTTAATAACATAAAAAATTTGCAGTTCAAATTTAATAATATTTTTAGTGCAGAACAGAACTATAATGCATTTCTTTCATATTTAAAAACAATATTTAAGGAGAGCTTTACTTTTAGAATAGATAATCTTCAAGCTCTACATAATAAAGGTTTTAAAAAAGATTGGGTCACTCGAGGTATAAAAATATCAATATTAACAAAAGGAAATTACATAGCCTAGATAAACAGACAAGAGATACCAAATTTATTGAATAAGTTAAAAGGTAAAGAACATTTTTAAAAGTGTCATGAACAATGCTAAAAGAAATTATATTCATGATGTTAGGTTAGGTTAAAGGGCACTAGGCCAGGAATTAGTACATTGGAAAGATAGGACATCAGCAAACTTACCTTAGAAGACAAGTTCACTAACACCAGAGTAGAAGTAACATACACAAAAGAATCACATAATCACACGAATTTTCAGTGCCACTGACACTTTCTTCAGGTGAGTAGAGAGGCTTACTTTCTTCTCCACTCACCTGAAGAAAGTGTCAGTGGCACTGAAAATTCGTGTGATTATGTGATTCTTTTGTATATGTTACTTCTACTCTGGTGTTAGTGAACTTGTCTTCTAAGGTAAGTTTGCTGATGTTCTATCTCTCCAATATACTATTTATGATGTTATAAATAGTGCACAAAATAGAAATAAAGCCATATGGTCAATTATTAAAGCCGAATTAGGTATGACCAAAAGAAAAGAAAGTTTTTCAGATTGGCAAACATTGGCAAAAAGAGGTTTGGAAATTTCTGAGTTTATTAATAATAAATGTGTTAATTTTAAATTAAATTAAATTAAATTAAATTAAATTAAACGTTAAGACGAGAAAAAAGAAATTTTATAAATAATAAACTAACAAAGGCGGAACAAGATTTAACAGTGAATAACACTAAGGAATTTCACAGAACTGTGAGATTTTTTTTTCAGAAAGGTTACAGTCCTAAAGTAATGGGAGTAAAAAACAAAGATGGAAATACAATAGTGGAAACATCTAAAATACTTCAAAGATGGAAGAACTACTTTGAAGACTTATTAAATGCTGATAATAACATAGAAGATGAACAAGAGGTGAACATAGAGGATGTAAATCAGGAAGATGTTTTAGAACCAACTATAGAGGAAATTGAGAAAGTGATGAAAACATTAAAAAATGGGAAGGCACCAGGAGAAGACGGAATACCTATTGAAATAATCAAAAGTGGTGGTATTAAAATAATGAAATTCCTACATACAATGATATTGAAAATTTGGAGAATGGAAGTTATGCCAGTGGCGTGGCAAGAGAGTGTGATAATACCACTATACAAAAAAGGAGATAAGCAGGAATGTACAAACTATAGAGGAATATCACTACTTAATTGTACATATAAAATACTGTCAAAACTAATATTAAACAGACTAAAAAGATATGGAGAAGAAATAATAGGAGAACAACAAGAAGCCAACAAAGTAGGTCTTCAGGTGAACAAAGAAAAAACTAAATATATGAAGATAGGGAGACAGGCAGAGCCAATCAACTCAACACTGGATGTAATGGATTACAAATTTATAGCCACTGAAGAGTTCAAGTATCTAGGAGTTACTTTGACTAGCCAAAATAAAGTGGAAGAGGAAATACAAGTCAGAATTAATGCAGCAAATAGATGCTACTGGAGTCTCCTGAAACTATTCCAAAGTAAACTACTGTCAAGACCCACAAAAATAAGAATGTATATAGCTATTGTACAACCTGTTTTATTATATGGATCTGAGGTGTGGACCCTAACAATGTATAACAAAAAAAGATTGATTACATTTGAAAACAAAATTTTAAGAAGAATATATGGACCTACCTATGAATCAGGAGTGTGGAGAATAAAAAAGAACGGAGAGCTTAGAGAACTGTACAAGAGACCTGATATTGTGGCGGTGGTTAGAAGTAGAAGAATAAGATGGCTTGGTCATGGGGAAACCAGCAGGAAGGCGACCTCTAGGACGACCAAGAATAAGATGGGATGACCAAGTGGAACAGGATGTGAGAAGTCGTGGTGGAGACATCGAAATGGCAGAGGATAGAGGATTGTGGAGGCAACTTGTTGGCGAGGCCAAAAATCACCTTGGATTTGAGTGGCCACAGGAGTAAGAGAGTAAGTAAGAGTAAGAGTAAATGTGTTAATTTTGATAAGGAAATCAGTAGTTACCTGACAATGCTTTAAGTTACTGTAATTTGACTTTAACACAGTAACTTCCAAAACATCTAAGTTTTTAGGGATTCTACTTGACAATAATTTAACTTGGAAACCATATATTGAATTAATTAGAAAGTGATTGAGCTCTGCATGCTTCCAACTAAGGGTTTTAACTTGTCTAATGATTTACTATGCATATTTTTATTCAATAGTACAATATGGAATTGAGGTTTGGGGTTCGTCATCTGAAACTTTGAGAATTTTTAAAATACAAACAAATATATTAGACTTATGACACACCCTAAACCCAGAACATCTTGTAGGCCATTATTTAGACAGTTAGAAATACTTACTATACCAGCCGTTTTTATAAATTGAAATGTGTAATGTATGCTAAAGAAAATTATGCTGAATTATAGAATGAGCAACATCATCACAACTATAACACTAGGAATGTAAAACATTTTCAACTGCCATGTCATAAATTAAGACTATTTGAAAAGATCCCAAAATATATGGGCAAGAAATTTTACAATAAACTTCCATAACAATTAAAGAAATAAATAGAATTAAGGTTTTCAAATCCAAGGTAAAGGAATATTTATTCAAAAAACATATTTCACGATAAATGACTTTATAAATGAATAAACTTGACAAATATAAAATGTGCTTTTATAATTTTAAACTTAGGACAAATA
Source organism: Stictocephala bisonia (assembly GCA_035578905.1). NCBI lineage: Eukaryota > Metazoa > Arthropoda > Insecta > Hemiptera > Membracidae > Stictocephala > Stictocephala bisonia. The sequence goes on from JAQJVL010000376.1 coordinate 202,189, forward strand.
CTTTGTATGCATTAGTAGTTTTAGTAATTATCGTGACATTTTGTACCTGTTACTTTAGCCCTGAGATATATATATATATGTATATATATATATATATAAATTTAAATCTCAAACCAACAAACACACATATACACGTTAGTTTGTATTATCCACTGTCTCTTTTAATACAGGTTGAAGTTTATATGTCTTAGTCAGTAATGTACTTTACTGAGTTTACAACATTTATTAAATCACAAAGACATTCATAAAGAAATGAACGCAAATGACGTTTCCAACTAATTTTGGCTGATAGGTGAACACAATACAATTTGGTTTTGAGATAATTACTAGCATTCTGTTTTTATATAAATAATAAAATCCTTAGACATTAATTTCAACATCATTGTTAAGTTCTTCAAAGGTAATAGCTATTAGCAGAGCTAACAAATGACGTATTATCTGCAAAGGCAAACAATTTAATTCATAGGAATAGATAGCAAGTTGTTTATATTTATAGAAAATAATATTGGCCACAGTACCTTAGTGTACAATAGGTTGTTTATTAAAGAAGCTGTTTATTTTTACCAACTACTGGCGTTCTTTTAAAAAGGTTTTAAACCAATCAAAATGTTTCCCTCAGACTCCTAAGGCCTCCAGTTTGTCCAAAAAGATGTCAATATCCACAAGGTTACAGGTTCAAGTTATCAGTATTTCAAGTTAGGGTGAAGTATGCTGGTGAAAGTACTATCAGAGTGAATAAATTCATATTTTAAAGTAGCTTTATATCAACAAATGCATAATGTATGCAGGTCAGTTTGTGTTAAGCACTGTCTCATTTAATACAGGTTGTAGTTTATACATCTTTAGTTTGTTTTTTATGATTAAACAATAGAGTATTTTTATCGTTTGACCATACTCAATACACTAGTTATATATTATGTTGACACTTCACAACTCTAGCAACAGTATGTAAAGGAATTAACTGACATTTTAATTCTGTTAATGTTGTGTTTAGAGGGCTGACGGATGAAAGTGAGATCCTAAAGTTTCTGCAGCATGGAACCTTGGTAGGTCTATTGCCAGTCCCACATCCTATTCTCATACGGAAGTATCAGGCCAATACAGGTACTACTACGTGGTTCCGCACCTATATGTGGGGTGTCATTTACTTAAGGTGAGCAAAAATGTGTTCATTAAATCAACTAATTTGAAATTATAATCAAGAATTTAATATTTTCAGAACAACATGATGGCATTAATTTTGATTTAATATTTTTTTTAAATATTATATGTCATTCAACATATTTGATTAGTTCTTAAGGAAGCAAAATTCCTTAAATACATTTAGGGCCATTTACAGCAAATCATTTTAGAACAATTAAAAAAAATATATCCAGTTGGTATAAACTTCAACCAAATTTTATTTGCACAATGTGCTTTCCAATGTTGTCAAGTAAACCCTAAAACAATGTGGTTGCCAATATTCTTTCCCGTTTTTTCCTTTAAAATACCAGTCATCTGTGTTTTCAAACCTCAGCCGGGGTGTAGTGATCCAGTGTGGTCCGTCTGCATTGCATTCTGTGATTTACTAGTAGTCTGCATGTTTTCTTGCAGCAGGATCAGTCACCAGGTTAAAGAAAACATAAGGCGAGGAACCATAAAGAGACCAGCCTCAAGTTTGTCAATATAATTCCTGCGCTTTGGAAAAATTTACCGGAATATTATAAAGAAATCGTTTAAATCATTAAAATCAACAAATTTATGATTTTTCAGTACTTTGTCTATTTAAAGTTCTTCAAGCTTGTTTACATTGACTTAGTAGTTTGTTTTAGGGTAAGAGAATGATAGTAATTTCTTACCTTAGCATTTCTTATTTTTGTACTATGTAGTCCTTAACCCTTAAAGCGCCATTTATACAATGCCTATTTTCCATTAAGCACTAATTTATTGTAAAAAACCAAAATTGTATTTTTTAGTTGTTCTTTCTTTTTATTTTTCCGTGCAGGAAAATAAAAGATATGATAACATTTTGAAACTTTTATTAGCTTACTTTACCTTTTTCCTTATACAGGGTGTTCGGTAAAAGTGTTCCAATAATTTATGATGTTATTTTACACATTAAAATAAACAAAAAAGTTCTTATAAACATAGGTCCTAAAACCTATAGTTTTCCGTCTATCTGTCTGTATGTGTTTTTTACATAAAAATTTATAAATTGAGAACCACTTATAGTACAGTTATGAAATTTTGTAGTTATGTTTACCTTTTGTATTCCCACTTGGGAAAAAAATATGAACAAAATATCTTTACCCGTTTCAAAATGGTGGCCAATCGAAAATTTTGATGTTTAATTACGCAAAAACTACACCCTGTATAAAAATGTTACAAGAATAATAAAAATTTGAAAATGTTTTTCTAAAACTAATGGTGTTTGTTTCATTCAAATCAGATAAAAAACAACTGAGCTGTACTAAAACACATAAAACCATGTTTTACATTAGTACACAACAGGAAGTATATTTTTCTAGATTGTTGTACTCTGAACAGCTGATTTAAAGCCAATGATCTGATTATTGTGAACATATGTTTATTTAAGGTTATAAAAGAATGTTTCTGTCATTGTTGGCATTAACACGTAACTTAAATAACCTATTTCTTCTGTACTGTAAAAGCTTTGTGCCAAGTACTTTAGTATTGCAATAAAACATGCAATTTTAATTAGTTATACTGTAGTTAATTGTTTGCTTTATTAGTGAGTGTTTGTGGTTTAGTTTTGTTTCATTATCAACAAGAAATGGAAAATAATGGAATTCATAACTTTACCAATTCAGAAATGGCAGATATGCATCTAATGTATGGCCTTGCTAATTGTAGTGGTACTGAGGCAAGAAGACTGTATCAGGAACGTTTTCCAAATCGTGTGTTACCTTGTAATAAAACATTTTCAACAATTCATCGACGACTTGCAGAGACTGGAAGCTTTTCACACCAAAAAACAGGTAACTCTGGCCGACAGGTTTCAGTAAGAACACCTGAATTGGAAGAATCCATATTGGATGTCATAGCAGACCACCCCAACAAAAGTATTAGAGAACTTGGTTTTCAGTTCAATGTTAGCTGTGAAACAGTCTGGACTATACTACATGAACAACAACTTCATCCTTACCACGTACAAAAAGTTCACTCACTGCTACCTCGTGATTACCATCCCCGAATCCAGCTTTCTCAGTGGTTTATTCGAAAATGTGTGAACCCACATTTCTTGAATAAGATGTTATTCACGGATGAGGCCAAATTTTCAAGAACCATGATTATTAATTCTCACAACTCACACATTTGGTCAATCGATAACCCACATGCAATTACACAGGTTAATCACCAATATCAGTTTTCTTTAAATGTTTGGGCTGGCATAATTGGTGACAATTTGTTTGTAAGCTTTTTACCGAACATTCTTAACGGCCAGACATATTTAAATTTTTTGACTGATGACCTTCCAACTATTCTTGAGGATTTGCCACTGAATACCCGCAACAGTATGTGGTTTATGCAGGACGGTGCTCCAGCCCATTTCAGTTTAAATGTTAAAACTATTTGGATGGAGCGTACAACAACAAATGGATCGGTCATGAAGGCCCAATTCCTTGGCCAGCTAGGTCCCCCGACCTTAATCCTTTAGACTTTTTCCTATGGGACCACCTAAAGTCACTGGTTTATTCCACTCCTGTAGATAACATCGAAGAGTTGCGAGCAAGGATATTAAATGGCATTGCTACAATTCAGCAGACACCTGGCATTTTTGAAAGAGTCTGCCAGTCAATGAGGAGGTGCTTGGATGCCTGCATTTTAAACGGAGGCCGCCACTTTGAGCAATTATTATAAGTTTAATAATTTTAATTTTCTAAATATAATAAATTTACCATTAATAAATGTTAGTTGTTTTCTATTTTTTTTTTATTTGACCTTCATATTCAATGAGTACGTACTAATGTAAAACATTTATGTTCACAATAATCAGATCATTGGCTTTAAATCAGCTGTTCAGAGTACAACAGTCTAGAAAAGTATACTTCCTCTTGTGTACTAATGTAAAATATGGTTTTATGTGTTTTAGTACAGCTCAGTTGTTTTTTATCTGATTTGAATGAAACAAACACTTTTAGTTTTAGAAAAACATTTCCAAAGTTTTATTATTCTTGTAACATTTTTATACAGGGTGTGGTTTTTGCGTAATTAAACATCAAAATTTTCGATTGGCCGCCATTTTGAAAAGGGTAAAGATATTTTGTTCATATTTTTTTCTCAAGTGGGAATACAAAAGGTAACCATAACTACAAAATTTCATAACTGTACTATAAGTGGTTCTCAATTTATAAATGTTTATGTAAAAAACACATACAGACAGATAGACGGATGTTTTAGGACCTATATTTATAGGAACTTTTTTGTTTATTTTAATGTGTAAAATAACATCATAAATTATTGGAACACTTTTACCGAACACCCTGTATATGAATATGTAAATCAGCAAACTTTTACTTGAAAGTAAGCCTCAGGCATAGATCACTTGTACATTATGAATCAATACAAAATATTATTACTATTAATAAAATATGTATAATTGAGTACATTTACTGATAAAGACAAGGCCTGCACTTTACACACATAATCAAAAATAAGTAAATACATATAGCACTTGAATACGATTTATTTAGTACCTTCCACAAAATCAAAATCGGCCAGATTATTCATATTGACACTTAAAACTAATAAATTACTAACATATATTAAACTAAAGTAATGATAAAAACAACTAAATACAAAGTTTCAAAGAGGTGAGGCGGCGGACAATGACAACCGCTCAGCTCGACAGTAGCTGCATGTACATGTGCTTGTGGCGTTGGGCGGCACAGCGGAAATGTACGCTGCCAGACAAAAACCAGTCTCGTAGTGATTGACATGCCAACAAAAGGTCACAAGTCTCACAATGTGTCTCTCATGAGCCACCGCCCATAACCCAAACGCACTACCGGATTAAATTAGAAACATTATTACGAAAATATTATTTTTGTAATTAATATGCATATATGCGCTTACGGTGCTTGGAGCAAAGTCAACATATGCGCTTACAGCATGATAAGGGTTAAGTTGTTTGTAGAGTAAAAATGTTTGTTGCATCGCACACCCCTACTATCAGAACTATCTAATCTTTGATTGAGTAGATAGTAGCGAACGGTCAATCAATAACATAATTGAAAACAAATTACTTAAATAAAACTATTTAAATAATCAGTTTGCTAATATCTGAATAAGGGCCCTGTTGCCTTGAAATATTTGATAATTTTGGTCTATTTGTGTTTATTATGGTCTGCAGTTTGTTATAGTATGATCCTTTCTTTTCACTATGTACAAATTGTAAAATTTTCATAATTGTTAAGCACATTTCAGTATATACCTTCAAAGTCTCAATTATATGTGCCCGTTGATGTATGTAAACGATGATATTTCTCTTGTTGATTGAGCAGCAAGCATGTTACCTTGAACATGAATATTTCAATGTGCTGAAAACATCGGTGTCAGTCATTCTTACTGATTACAATTTTGTAAATAGGTCTGTGAAAGCTGTTATATGAGAATAGCTTATATTGGTAAGTATGTTGTTATTTTTCAGTATGTTGTGGTCAACGGAAATATAAACACAAGTGTAAATAGAAACAGACTTTATAAAATAGTTCATTAAAGCATTTTTTTAAAGGTGAGAAATTTATCACAGACTTAAATATTTTTGACAGTCCTTTTGTTATTGATGGTAAAATAGATGCACTGGTTTATATGAAGTTAATCATAACATCTTTTAACATTGCTTTTTTATTTCAAATTGTTTTACTTGTTGTTCTAGGAATGTTGATCCTCCAATTTGGTATGATACTGATGTCAAACTGTTTGAAATCCAACGAGTTTGAACGAGCTTTAACTACTCAGTTACCTTATTACTAAGACTATGCTAATGTATTTGGGATGAGATTACTTCAGTAGCCTTTGTTTAATATGTTCGGATATCAAAGAGGTGAATAAACTACTTCTTATAAGAGTATTTTATTCAATGACAAAAGAATTTTATTGCTAAATATTTTTAAAGAATGTCTACATAGTTTCATCAATTATTCTTTGGTAATCGATCACACATATAAATAGAATGGTCCAAATTTGACTCTACAAATTGTTTAGACACCTGAAAATTTACATTTTACGGTTTAATTTAATAAACTGGAGCTGTAGGAATTCCTTTAATGCTTTGAATTATCAAAAGAGTGAATTAAAAATGTTAACATAATAAACTGCATAGCTAGTTTTTTAAAAATAAGCGTTCTGTTAAAAAAAGATTGTTTATGCGTTTGCAGCTGCAACATTCTGCACTTCCACATTAATGTGTAGTTTGTTATTACCTTTCCATTGACAAACTTTCAGCTGGTATGTGTTTTTTTAATTTTATTTTATGGCCAATTATACTGTTTAACCCTTAGACGAATGTTCAATGTATCAGAAGTTTGTAGTTGTAGTGTATTTAGTAGAATATACAGATATAAAAAAAATTATATAGCTTCATATATTATTTGAAGTTTGCTGTATTCACAACAAATACTTCTGATATTTCAAAGTTACACAGTAATATTTTTCTTTTATTTTGATTAAATTTTCATGAAATGTCATAGATATTTAATCAATTCACTACAACTAAAAACTTCTGATGTAAACTTCGGAAGTTGCGTAATAATAATGTTTTTTCTTATATTTTGATCAAATGTTTATGAAATGGCGTAGATATAAACACTATGGTCTATCTCGCTTCGTTTAGCGTCTGTCTGTCTGTGTTTTTTATAAAAAAAAAGCATAACTCAAAGACGGTTTGAGCTACAGCGTTCTAATTTTACATAGTTTTATGTCTCATTAAAACCTAACTTTACGCTAAAATAAAAAAAATCACCAATATTTTCAAAATGGCAGCCTTTTTAATATTTTAAAGCAAAATGTCATGGAAACTGACTAGAGGATAAAAAACTATGAAGAAACATAAAAAATAGCTCATGAAAAGACAAACATTTTAATAACTTATTTGTTACAAACGGTTCTTAAATAATGCAATTAATACATTTTTTCTACAGACATTTGTGTATTTTCAAAATACATCAGTTAAGAACAAATAAAAATAGCCGCAATTGTTTTAATAAATATTTCATATGTCATGATATAACATTATTAGGTTTTAATTAAATTTAGGCATAAATGAGACATATAACTATGTAAAATTAGAACGCTGTAGCTCAAATCAATTCCATATTAACTGGTACATCTGACATTTAAAAAAATTTTAAATTTACTCACCAATGATATGTAGGTTATAATATTTACCTGTAGATATTTTCAGCTAAAAGTTATATGTTCTCAAAGCCAATTTATTGTTTAGTCTATAAAAACATTCAAGGAGATGTGAGTTATGGTTACTAAAATATAATTATTACCATGAAGGTCTGAAAAACCTTCACAATAGCCTAATATTTCTGGATTATCCCTTGAATTAGGCTGATGTAAAAATGGTTAAGGTACATCCATTGGAAAGCCAAATGATGAGTTATTAGAGGTTAGCTATTTTCAATCAAAATAAAACACTAATATCTGGCAAAATATTATCTTAACATGTGTTGATGGAACTTGTGTCTGGTTATTTATACAGCGTCAACAGTCACAATCCTGTAATCCAAGCAATTTTAATGATGCACATGCACTATTGTCAATAATCATAATAACAGAGTTTGTATTGTACAATAACATACAGTAGGTTGGCAGCAAACACGATTACTTGTTTCTCACAGCAATGTTCTTAGCTCAACCCCCGATGGCTAGTGCAACACATTAAAGCCTAAGGTCACCCAGCTGTCCAGATTGGCTGTTGGAAATGTCAAACTATCAATAAATTCAAATTAAACAACAACGACTGTATAAAATTATCATCAACTGTTTTCAACTCTAGCTGTTGAGATTTGCTGTTGTTCACACCTCTTGCACTTTGACCAGGTTTCTTTTGTCAGGACCTCATTCCAGCTGGTCTCACTTGTTTCAATATCATGCTTTATTTTGTCAAGTCAACCTCTTTGAGTTTACCTCTTGGAATTTTTGCTTCCATCCAATATTAAGCTTTTTTTTCACTTTCTTCACTTGTCCCTACAAGTTCAATCTTTATTTTCATATATTGGTTTGTATGATTCCCATTTTCCTGTTTGTCTCTTATGTCTTTATTCCTTTTCTGTATTTCTTATTTTTCCAACCATTTTCCTTAAGAATGTAATTTCTTCAGCTCCGTTTGTTAAGTTGTTATTTTTGTATCCTCAGTGTTTATAGACCATATAAGTGTAGCAGTGTGTAAGAAGTCTTGGAGATTGTTTGTTTAGCTGATATTGAATTTTTGGCCCGATAGTAAGCTTTTTATCTGGTGATACAAGTTTGTTCCTGACTATTCCTTTTGTTATCTCTGTGTAAGAATTATCATTTGTGATTGTACTGCTAAATAAGTAAATCTATTAAATACCTATATATTCTTTCAATGACTAAGGTAATGTTTTCTAATACAGTAGACTCTTGGTAATCCGAGTTAATTGGGACCGAGACCACCTCAGATATGTAAAAACTCGGATAGTACAGTGGATATGGTATCAATAATGTAAATGCCATACAAAATTCAAAACGAGTTTATTTTAAGAAACATGCAAAATAAATGTAGTTACAGTCCTGTAAAAAGTAGGAACATAAGGTTATGTCGTGTTGTATTACCGAAGGATGACACAAGAAGTTGAGAATAAGTAATACAATTTAAAACCCTCCATCAGTTAGTAAAAAACTTCAATAATAGAATTTAATGGTAGAGATCTAATTTAATGACCATTGGCAGCATTGCGGGTGGGTAATCTCCTTTAATGTTGTCTTTGATGACAACGAAAGCAGAATATTTCTTAATGTTAACCGATCTCCAGTATCATTATTATTTCATGATATTTTTTCGTATTTAATCCATTAACGGTAGTATTCCCCACTTAATTTTCTGTGCAGGTTTTCGTTCAGTCTGTTTACCGAACAAAATTATTGTATTCATCCTGCTGTAATATGCAATCTGCTTCACGCTCTTAATAGTGCAGGGAACCATTCAACAGTTTAATGGAACAAAACTATCATATCAATATCACATTTCGTATAATCATGGTGATGAAAACACTGATCGATTCATCATTTCAATTTCGTTATAAGATAAAAACAGCTTCCTACCATTTACCACGCATATCAAAACACTTGAATAAAATAATGAACAATAAAAGTAACAGTACAATATAGTAATAAATTACGGTAATGTAGCCTATGTAATACTGAATTGTAAAATCACGAAAGTCAACAAAATAAAACAACCACATTCAGAGCGAGAGCAGAATCGACTAAGCCGATAGTGTCAGTTGGTGATGTGTCACTGGATAATACATTTGGGTGGGGAAATTATTCCTAGAATTTGTAGTAGGAAACAATATCATAAATACGTCATGTGACGGCCCTGCCAGCGCCCTAACCTAGCACCAATAGCCAGTAGAGACACTGATTCCTTGTGAAACGATTATATGTTGTTTCATGCTGTATTTGCCCTTTTATTAGTAGCTTTATGTTTATTTTTCATCAACTGACAACTAGCTCACTTAATCCAGATGCTGGGTTAATCGGGGCGTGAGCAACCGAGATTCTACTGTATTAATGTTGAGTTTAATTTCTGAGAGGTGTTTTTGCAAGTGATTTAGGTTTTGAAAATTTGCCCAACTAAATGGGCAAAATAGCAGATATCCTATTGTAATATTTTATAGCTATGCAAAGCAATATTTGATCTTAGTGATAATAATCTATGCAGTTGTTATAAAACTTTTTGTTTATAAATATTTTACATAAATTATAATTATATCCAGTATTAAAACAGTGTTTGCAATGCTTTTTAATGCCAATGCTATAGCCTGATCATTAAATTGTCAGAACCCAGTTAAATAAATGTGTAGTTTACATGAGGAACAGTCTTGATAAGGCTAATTAGTCAAATATCTAATTGTATTATTGCTAATTTTATGAAACATACAATTAGATGCCAGTGAGTATTTATTTTATTTATTTTTATTTTATTTATTTTATTTTCATGCTCCAATACAGATACTAGACCCAATTACATTGAGGCAGTTCATACATTTATACATTATTCTTTCTTGTGGGAGGTTTACAGCATAATCACCCAATTAAACCTGTTTATATAAAGTCTTATCACTAGGCAACAAATATAAATTCTAACAATTAATCAAAACAAACAACGATATAAATATAATTATAAATAAGTATAAATGAGTAAACTCACTTTTAATTAATTGCTTGAATACCAAACTCTAAATATAGAAGTTAGTGATTCACCTCTCTAAATACATGTATAATCATGCTTTAATTTATTTATTATTTTACTTTTTTATACTACCCATTTTGTATTCTTCAGTTAGGTTATCTACAGCTGTTACCTCCCTTTGAGGCATAGTTGTTATCACACATTTATATTCTCCCAAAATTTAATATAAGAGTCCTGTCCAGAAAATAAACAAAGTTTTAAAGTAAATAGAAAAAATAAAAAATTGAAAAGAGGAATAAGTTTTCAACTCTGTCTTTGTGGAAATCCACTGACTGAGATTTGAACTTCAGCTCTCTGTCAGTATGCAATTCTAAGTCATTAACAAAGCTAGGTCATCACTGCTTGGCCTGTCATTGCTCACCCTTCAACTTGCTGGATTGGACAGTTAGCGATGTAACTTGTCTCTGGTTTTTATAGTCTTCCTTAAGAATTTTCAGCACTCACTAGAACAAATGGCTATTACAAAATGTATGTTCATTAGTAAGATTGGGCAGCCCACTGCATTTCCCATTAACATTGATGCAGTCATTTAGACAAATAACGCATCACTGTCTCACTCTGCTTTCACTCATTATTTCATTTCTATACACGTCATAAGTTTTATGTTGGAATTTAAATGGTTTGTAGTTTTTAGCCAACAAAACCCACATCAGTGAATATGCCTTACTAGTGGCAGGATTGATATGCAGCACATTCCTGAACAACTTACAGTGACCAAAGTATAATAAACGCTGCTTGCACGTTGGCAGCTCTAGTCCTGCACACCACTAGTTTTAAATGGCTGTTTACTTTCTGGACAACCCTCTAAATCATATTTTGTAATTTACTGTACAAATATTTATACTCTGAAAAAGTAAAATAAATACTGTTAAAATATTTGCTATTTCAATGTGCTGACCATTAAAGTAATTTTTACAAATAAATAAAACATTCTCAAACTGAAGAAGCATAATAGAAGGGCAAATCTCAAAGCATAACTTTAACATGATTTCTCATATCTTGTCGTGTGGTCAGTTTGTAAACCACAATAACTATTGGAAAAAGTCAATATTTAGCTGTGATGACACAGTTGTTTCTCTGTGTATAATTTAAGTAAAACATTTTCAAGACGTGTGCAATGCAAACTTAGTCAAATGTATTTGAAATTTAAACATCACTAAAACTCATAATGTCATAAGCCTTAATTTTAACAAGCCGACTCACTCAAACAAATTGTTTTCCAGTAATTGTTTTAATTTCTCAATTAATTTAAAACTGAATATTTGTTTAACATAGATTATTATTTTACCAATTGCTAGCAGTGAATGAGAAGCATTAGTGGAATAGCAAGTATTGGCTACTTTTGGCTACTATTGGCTAGCACAGTTATTAAAGAGAAAATAGGACTTACACAATCAAGTCTCTATTAGAAGACCATGCTTTATCAAACTGTATACATTATTGTATTTTTATAGCTGTTAATTCAGTTAGACTGATAAGCTGAAATTTATAAAATGAAGTATTTGATTTCCATAGTTAGTTCCTGTAAGAAGAACAGAACTGATTCGATGTAACATAGTGAAATTATGTTGGTAGTACAATTGTGTGATATTTTTGTTAATTAGTGTATGTTACATAATTTTACTTTGAATTAAGGTGCACCATACATTTTTACACTAGCAAGTAAAAATTATGCTAAATAGTTAAAAGATACATGATACATTTCTGAATATTATTTATTCAACAAAGAATTTCATCAAGACAGCATAAAAAAGGGGATGGCAATCAGAGTGTATGAAGTTATTAATACATTCCTAATCCATATGTGGTTATCCCTTGGGGCTTAGGCCATCAGACTTTCACGCTTTTATAGATAATATGAGATGTCCAATTAGAAGAATTTTGGTCACTATTTAATATAAGGACCTCAGACCTAATTGTTACGGTTGTAGTAAATGAAAATATGTAACCATTCAATTTTGCACATTTTCATCAAAATTAGTGTTTTGGTATTTCAACAATAATTTACCATTAAGTAATCAATTTCTGTAAGTCTAATAACCATTTTGTGTATATTTTCATCTCTTAAGACTCATACAAAAATATAAAATCATTGACTGTAGAAACAAATAGACTGCCCAAGACAATGCATTTGTTGTAGATGCGCGCAAGTCCTACTATTTAATGGTGATTGTTTTCAGATAAGTGCACAGATGATTATTTTATATACTATTTTGCCGGCATGGTGGCTTAGTGGCTAAGGCTTCGGACTGCGGTTGGCAAACTTCAACGTTCGAATCCCCCTGAGCCAACGGTCGGTACTTCACTTGTTGTATAAAGTTCACGCACAGGCCTGCAGGCCCATGTGAACTGGCAAGTAGTTTATTCTAAAAAAAAAAAAAATATATATTAGGTGAGCTATTTGTCACTTCAACATATGCTGGAGGGATGAAGGGAGTGAGACTGCCGGCACTACCTGTGAAAAACCTAACAGAGCTAATTTCACCGAAAGGAAACCTGGCTACACGGGACCCATAAGAGTGGGCAGTCTTCTTGTTCGTATAGCCAATGGTAAAACTTTACTCCTCATGTCTTGAACAGTAAACAAATAAGGATGACCAAAGAGGATATATGACATTATTTTTAATTTATAAATCCAATTTAATGAAATGTTATATAAATTTTCACTAAAAAGTTTGAAGTATATAAAAGAGGTTTTCACACCGTAAGAAATTATTTATAATTTATTCTCTTAGAAAAGAACTTGAATTTTATTTATTTCTCTAATACAATTTTGATGATGCAATTACAGATCAAAAATAAGATGACCCTTCTTGTATTATCTGCTCTCTGATGAAGCCTGAAACAGACTAAGAATCAAATCTTTCTTTGTGTAATTCTGTCTCAATCAAGAAGCTGGGCTACTTGTTAATACTAGATACACTAGTTGTACTAGCCTCTCCTTAATGCAAGTATAGTAAGAAAACTAATCTACTACTGATGATTTCTTTTAACAGGCTGCAATTATTTTAAAATCATATAAACAAAAATCTGTTTCCACTAATATTTGAATTTATAAATGTAAAAACTCAATATTATGAAAATTCCACAAAATATATTTTATTATTATTAACCCTTAAAGCGCCATTTATACAATGCATATTTTCCATTTACGCTTATTATTGTAAAAAAATCAAAATTATATTTTTAGTTGCTCTTTTTTTTTCTTGTTCTGTATAGGAAAATGAAAGATATGATAACATTTTGAAACTTTTATGAGCTTACTCTACCTTTTTTTCTTAAATATGAATATATAAATAAGCAAACGTTTACATGAAAGTAAACCTCAGGCATAAATCACTTATACAATATGAGTCAATACAAAATATAATCACTATTATTAAAATATGTATAATTAATTGAGTACATTTACTTATACATAAACTGATAGAGGCAGGGATGTACATAACACATATAATAAAAAATAAGTAAATACATATAGCACTTGAATATGATGTATTTAGTACCTTGCACAAAATCATCAGAATCTAACGGATTATTCATATTGACATAAAAAACTAATAAATTACTAACATATATTAAACTAATGATAAAAATAACTAAACACAGTTTCAAAGAAGTGAGGCGGCGGACAATGACAACCGCTCGGCTCGATAGTAGCTGTGCGTATATGCGCTTGTGGCGTTGGGCGGCTCAGCAGAAATGTATGATGCCAGACAAAAACCAGTCTCATAGTGATTGACAGGCCATTGAAAGGTCGCAAGCTGCACAATGTGTCTCTTATGAGTCATCGGCCAAAACCCAAACGCACTACCGGATTAAATTAGAAACGGTATTACGAAAATATTATTTTTGTAATTATTACGTGTATATGCGCTTACGGCACTTAGAGCAAAGTCAACATATGTGCATATATGCGCTTACGGCGTGATAAGGGTTAACACATTGTGTGCGGGTCACACGCCCGCGGGTGATAGCAGTGCTTGCGCGAGCAGCGGATAAGTCGCCGGCGGTGGACGGATCAATACCGGCTTGTACACTTCAGTGTCGCCTAGCCCTTTGGCTTAGAAGGGTCAGATTTGCGCCGCATTATAGCCTGTTTCTCGTGTCACATTTCCTTGTTCTTCGTTCGTGGATCGCGCCATTTTGAGCCAGTTGGCGGGGGTTAGCGTGCCTGCGCGCGCAGCGGAACTGTTGCCGGCGGTTGACGGAGCAATGCTTGTTTGTGGAATTCAGTGTGGTCCAGCCACTTGCCTTATAACGGTCGGATTTGCGCTGCATTGTTGCCTGTGTCTCGCGTCACGTTTCGGTGTTCGCCGTTCGTGGATCGCGCCATTTTGAGCCAGTTGGCTTGCATCGGAGTTTTACCATTTTATTTTTGTGTATAATAGTGAAACATTAGTATCGTGTTGTGTTATATTGTATTGTGATTTGTGTTATATTGTAAATATATTTGTATAGTGCATTTTATTATTTTCTGCAATGTTTCAACCAACTCCTGGGCCATCTTCGGCTCCTGACTTTGTCCTGCCGACAGTGATGGTGAAGTTGATGACCCAATCCAACATCAGATAATGGGAAATGCTTCAGATGACTCTGATTCTTATGAATCTGATGATTCTGATATCGGAAATGATACTCCTGTATGGCGTATTTCAACTTCAGGAATGCGACCTGCCGCGACTAATTGCGGCAGCGTCTCGCGGCGCGCATGGGTTTCGTTGCGATGTGCGGCTCCACCGCCGGCGGACGATCACTTCGGAAGCCCCGATTTACCAGAATTGAGACCATAAACTGGATTTGGTGTATCAACCCTGTTTCCTGACTATATAAGGTATTGTTTTGGTACAAAATATTATTTTAGTATCTGACATGTTTTTAACATATTTTTTCAGCATCAAATGTGTTAAACTCTTTTCATAGGCAATTCCAAACTTTACCCCTGAGTTTTCTTTTAAATATTACTGTTTTAATATTGTCTCAAAGGTATGAGTGAAAATCTATTTATATTTTTATAAATATAAATGAGTATGGACAAAATTATTGGTCTATACAACAATTTTATTAGTATGCACTGTCTGTTTCTATGCTTATCTCAGCGGTTAGTTTACATGCCTCGATGAAACAATATAGTAAAACTTGTAAAAAATTATTTTAAAATAAAAAACAATTATCTGTAAAAATCTTTTGTAAACAACTACAGACATCATATTGGTCAAATACATGTATAATTGTTCACTTTTTTATATCTAAAAGATAATTCATTTGTGGTTTCAGAGGATAATTACTACAAGATTTGAAGTAAGTTATTACCTTTGAAACAAAAATTTAGTGAAACTCCTTTAGTTAAGCAATCCTGTTTATGGAAAATAAAGTCAAAGGTACTCAGAATTTAAAACCAACCATGAAACAATAATCAGGCCTAGTAATAATTATCATTAAACATTAAAATTAACACATTTGCTGTGGTGGTGCAAGTAGTCGCGTATCACACGGTGCGGCGCTGCCTTTCCTGGCTCAGCACTATGGCCGCTTGCTTACATATTTCAACATAGTGACAAGTAAAATTGATACTTGTGCAATTCATACAATATTTTTAGTTCATATGTTAGGTAGTTATAACATTTAATCCCCTTCAACCCACCGGTTCATTCTATTCCAGTCTATATATTCATTATTAGAAGCCGTAATAAACAAAACTAAATCTCCAGTTATATCATCGAACTCTAAAATTACTGTCTACTGACTAACTGGTACAGTAGAACTTCTTTAATCCGGCACGTTTGGGACTTGACGCTTTCCGGATTAAAGAAAATTCCAGACTATGGAGGTTATTTATAAAAATACAGAAGGTGTATAAAAATAACATAATTTGCACAACAAAATTTTACTGTATGTATATATTATTTAAACATGGATTATTTAAACAATATAAGTACAGGAGAAATATTAAAATGCATTTTTAAGTACAGTGGGCCTACATGATGAAATAAATTTGAATACAGTATGAAATACAGTACAGTACTGTACTATAGTATTTGTGGTTTTTAGCAACAGCACTGGTAGATGGCTGGAAAAAAGATCTAATATCTACTTGCTTCTTACAACTATTTCTTTTTTTATTAGCTGTCGAGTTGCTCACGTTACAATGTTCATTGTGAAGGCAATTCTGTAATTTGTGTCTATTGCCGTTGATGCCGGATTACAGACAATTCCGGACTATAGAATGCCGGATTAAGGAGGTTTTACTGTAGTCACATTTTGGTCAATAATAGCTAGTCTAGATGGTCCAGTCATGTCAAAAACAAAACACTAATAATAAGAAATATACAAATTAAACACTTATTTACATAAAATACAGTTCATACACAAAACAAAAAATTTCACACCAAAGCAATGACACAGCAAACTTATATGTAACGTTTGGACCATGCTACGAACGAACAACAGTCACCCGTGCAATGCTAGACTCACGCTGAAACAGAACAGTTCAGATTGCCTAATGACTACGCAAGGCACCATCAGCTTGTGCACACCGACCGCTGTGACAATGTAAGGCGCACCTGCAGTGAATGTGTTAAACATTTTAAAGATATATTGGCTATATTGCAGTTAAAAATGTATATTGGCGCATGTATACTGAAATTATTATTCCATATGCATTTTATATATTTATATAACTTATTTTTTATATGTGTTATTAGTGATTTGTTGATTTATAAGTTATTACAAAATCACAAACATTCCAACTTTATTCAAATATATTTCTTTTACTTCTACCTTTTAATCAATAATAAAATAACTGTTCAGATTCTTACTTTAATTAATATAAAATACGTTTGGTCATATGTGCAATGTTAATTTCTGTCTAAGCGTTATTTAATGTTTGCCAAAGATGTTTGTATTATGTCAAACCATTTCATAACAATGTACTTACTTATTTAAAGTTAGCCGTTATGTCTATTTATTGTAATATAGTAATGTTTGTGTGAATGAAAATAAACATGTTAACAAAGTTTTGTATGTGTCGTTTTATAGGCAACAGGCCGAAGTATCCTTTACAATTTCTATGCATTCCGACCACTTTAAAAAAGTGATTTTTAAAATACAACCTATCATTAGTTAGTAGGTTTCTGTCTACATTTTAATTTATAGTATTTGAGAGGTTGTTGCTGAGGTCAATCCTTAGTGCTTACTGTTTAACTTTCGCAGTGTATTACCCTGTCAGTGTACAACCTACAGGTGGGCTGTTCCAAGTTAAATTAGAAGGGAGAGTGGCAAGCCATCTTCGTTGGATTAAAAGGGGGGGGGGTGAGCCATCATTGTTGGTTGAACTTCATACATTTATGTACAAAAATGTACATTAGTTCAATGTATCTTGAATGGTAGGGAATTAACATCCCTTGCTACATTGAATTCTTCATTTTACACAATATAGAACATTTAAAGTGGAAAAATATCAGGACAGCAGTACATATTTTAAAAATGTTTATTTTTTATAATACACTTTCATAACAAATTTTAAGATATTTGGCAACAATTCAAAATTTACTTTAAAAAAAACTTGGATGGAAAGAAAAGTAAAATGTTTAACAAATATTTATTATAGTAACAAGGGCATTCAGAAATAATGTATGGACGACACTCTTAATATTTTAATTTTTCTATAATAGTCGTAATATACTTTTATTAGAATTTAGTCAAGAAATTATAGTCTCGTTAATATAAACATTCTTGAGTTTTATAAAATGCAGATAGTAAGAGCAACCTTAAGAAAGAGACAGTAGTAAAATTTTTAAAAATATTTGAGTAAAAGCAGTTTACCAAACTATTTATCAAATTCAATTTTCTTGACATATTTTTGTAAAGCAGTTAATTGTAATAAGTTCAGTAGTTTGTTTTTTTATACAACTAAGTTACTTATTTTCCACAAAGTGGCAGTAGGAAATCTTTTTTATAATTAAGTGAAAAATGTTTTATTTATATGTATACTGTAGCAGTAAATATTTATAATACTGCACTGAAGTATTATTATTATATTTATAATACTGAAGTAATAGCAAAATGAAAACAAACAATCTTTAAACTGTGGTATAAAAAATAACTCTAGATTCTATAGGGACAATAAAAGTAAGTTCTTATACAACAAAGTAAACATAATTAAGTATAAAAAAGAATTTAAAGAATTAATTTGATTTGGTTGCTTATATCATATTGGAGTTTTTGTGTATTCTATTTTTTATTTGTGTATTCAAACAAGTATAATTGGGCTTACTGTTTTTAATCAGGAATAGAAAGTTTAAAATAGTAACTAGACATTCTTTACATACGTTCTCAGTTTTAATCAACACTATTTTTTTAAAGTGAATATGCACTATTTTATCTGTAGTTAATTGTACACTGATAATTAATTTATTAAATTACATAATATATTTATTTATTTATTCATTCATAAGACGCCGATCGTCAAGATATGGGCGAATATGGATTTCGAATGAGTGTGATGAGTGTAGATGAGCGAATGTAGTCATTGTTACAAACTAAGGCCGACTATTCCTTAGAAAGTGTCATTAATTAATAGCCCAATGACAAATGAACAGCCGGTGGTTATCAGCTGATCCTTCTCAAAATGTATTGACTCTGATTGGGATCGAACTGAGAACCTTTAGCACATGAAGCTGGGATTGAACCAACTATGCTACCGACCAATATAAATTAATTACAAAAGAAAACTTATACTTTTTTCAAAATATACTATGTTTTATTTTGGAAAAAAATTAGTAAATAAGCCATAATTGCAATCAATATAAAAATTAGTTCAAGAAAGTTATTATATTACGCTTAAAGATTAACAATATTTGACTAGAATTCAACAATGGCACTGTTACCTACACAATTCTAAACTTGTTTGTAGAATAAATTAATGATAATATTTCATGAAATAACTACTGACATTTATGTTAAATGTATAAAAGTGTTTTTTAATAACTTGTATTATTTTGTTTTGCAGTATATCAATTTAAAATAATTGATAGCATTAGATTTTAGAACTATATATTATAGTTTTAATTTACATAAAAGTTACTAAAAATCTGTTTTGAGTTTTGAAATGCATTAAAAAAAATAATTTCCAGAGGTATAATCAAAGCACAAAGCAACATTTTTATAAGACACCTTCATTATCAGGAGATAAATGTTGTCAAAATTATTGTGGATAACTTTGACATATCTATCATGAATAAAAAGCTTTGAATTTTCTTATCCATTATATGCAATAATATCCAGGTGGAAAAGCAAACTATCAAGCACTATTTAAAATTAAAACAAATGGAATGTTTAAGTTTATTCTATTTGAAATGAACAGTAAAATCTTGTTTTATAAAATGAATAGTAATATTACATTTATTTTCTATTGATTATGATGGAATTGAAATGTTTTGCATCTGTTACATTGAATAAACTACATTTCAACACAAATCCCTGTACAAAATTAGTTTCACTCGATAGTGGAATTTTCTCATTATTGATAAACACTATTTTCCATATTTTCCTCTATAGTAATAAATAATTGATAATACTGTGGGGAAAAAGACTTTATGTTGGCATGCATTTGAATTATTTTAGTATTATGGAAAGTGTTAGATTTAATATAAAATTATTTTTGAAGTTTGGTAGTTGTTTTAACTTGATTTATTGGAGTAAATACGACACAACATGATTTAGAAGGACACCACATTAACCTATTTAAGATGTCTTTTCAAATGTGTTTAATAAACTACCAATAAAAAGCATGTAAAAAATTAAGGCTAAACACATTTTATCGAGAGAAAAGTTATTCACTAAAGATACGTAACCTTAATGTTCTTTAAAACATATGAGCTGTGTAGTGCAATTAAATATAAACAGCTGATGGTCACAATCAAGTCTTTCAAACATTTGTGTTTTTTTTTTCAGAATTAAAGACATCTGCTTTTTGAAGTCATGTTTCAGCAATCTGTCAATTCCAAATGAAAATATGATTAATTAAAATATGGTCTTTTTATAAAACTCATAGCATTTTAGTTTTTGAAATAAATACTGTCATATTTAACTATCCTATAATAAGTAGAATTTATATATTTGTACCATACGATTAACACAAATAAATTATGTACATCTTTGTAACCACAATATTGATAAATTTACATAATAATTGCATAGTAATGCAAATCATACATCACCAACAAAAAGACCAATCAAAAAAATAAAAATTTCATAAAAAGTTGTCAATATATAAATTGGCATCAGTACAAAACACTGTCAGTCTGAACTTATCCTATGGACACATAGAAACAGGCTGATTATAAAAACCTAATAAATCTAATCTACTTATCATTTAAGGGATATTTGATTCTGGGCTACAACAAGGAAGAACTCAAGGAAGTATTGTGTTAACATGCCATGTGGCTACATATTGAGTTAAGGGACATATTTCATGCACACAAAACACAAGGTCAGACATTGGGATGATTTCATTATAGAAAAAAAAAACTAAATTTAGCTATAGCAGTTGTATTCTTTTATATATTTAAATTAATTACCTTTGAACAAGACAAATATTTCAAACTATCAAAATAATCTGTCTTATTTCTTTGATTTCAATTCAATTACTACACTATATAAAAAAAATGGTAATTATTTAATTTTAGCTAGATAATATTTGTTGTAGTAATACATTTATTCTGCTTTAAATAAAAATTGTACGTGACTTTACATTAAAATGATGTATTAGTAAGGCAAGATTCCAAGAATAGATATTATATCTTCATTGATATTTTTTATTTTTTAGTGAAATTAATGTGCTAAATGGCAAAATAAAATTAGTTATTTTTATATTTTTAAAATTAATTTATGTATTCAATTTTTAAATACATAATTCAAAACTGCATTGTTTTAAGGATAATGTTTAAGAACAAAATCCTCTTAAAGATACAAAGACCAAGACATCCTCAACTCACCCTCCTCTCTAGTCTTTAAATTACAAGGGACCCTTCCAGACTTCTTACACGTCAGTACTCATTTGGCATATCAATTTATTGTTCTCTTATATTCTTTTAAATAAACTTACTTGTATGTATTGAATTAAAAAAAGAAAATCATTTAATTAACATTTTTGTATTAATATTACAGTAATAAATTATTTAAGATTAAAAGATACTACGTAGTTTTCTTTAATACACTTTGTGTAAACTAATTTTGTTCACTAATAGTACAGTTATCATGCAGTTTTATTTTAGTATTATCTATGTTATGTTGATTTCTATACACTATTTGAAGCTGAAAAAAGCTTTTTTCTTTTAGGACAGTTTAAATGTAAATTTTCATCTTTAACCCAAGGTGGGATAGTAGTAATATATTTATAGACATCAATGAATGTACAAAACTATTTCAGCAAGATTTAAATAAATGTAACAAGACTACATAAGGCAATTATTTGATCCATAAATCACAAATTATAAGGGTATTGAATTGAAATAATCAACTTCAAATAGCCTTATGTGATAAGCTTTGTTTTTATAAGCTCCTTACACTGTTACAGCTGATATCATAAAATTCTGATAAATAATAATAGTAGATATTATAGAGAGTCTGTCAAGAAATGTATCTTGTGGAATCCTCTACGGAAAGTGTTCAACGTTCCTTAATTATAAATGCATGTCATCTCTTCAGTCGATTATAATACTGATTGTGAAAAATGTCTTTAAAACTAACTAACTGCCTTTTCATAGGAAGGAGGAGGGACCTCTTCCGCACTTAGCTGCTGAGGTAGGAGTATGGCGATATGATAAGGTGGTGGCGGCGGTTCTGTCAGGGGTAAAGGTGGCTGAGGCAGATCCTCTTGTGGGGCAGGATGGATGACTTGTAGAGTAGGCAGAGCAGGAGGGTGGGCTGGGCCATATGCTGCAGATGCTGTAACTGCTGCTGATAGTAATTCTTGAGTTGCTTTTGATCTACATAAAGAAATAGTACATCCAGCCAGCAAGAAGACTATCATAAGTGCTGCAAAAATAAGCACTTCCAAGGCCGTTTCCTGAAAATGTGAACAACAGTTAGTTAGAACCTGACTAGTGTGATGTATTCTTAAAATAATAAATGATTGATTTATTCACTATATAAATGATGATATAGTGTACTCAATATGAGGTGCCGGTGGCACTGGAAGTTTGTGCAGTATACTGTATGTGCAGGGCCGTCCATTGCCAACTGCCATGTGCATGTTGCACCATCAGCAACAATTTAGGGGAATATTGTAAAGAATTGTATTACATGGTTATTGAGCGTAATATTAAATATTAAAAACTTTTCTTTTTAAGATCATCGTAATCAAGTCAAAATAAACAAAGGAACTTCTGTACTTTGAAATGAGATCTCTCAAATTTTAGAGAAGCTTCCATTACTATTCAGCCACGGGCAGTGGGTGGTGTGACTATTCAAACTATTTTGGCCTATTAGTAGAGAATCTGAAACAATCTACAGGGTCCGGCAGTGAAACGGGAAGATTAAGATATTGCATAAGTACCATTGTATGTGATTGTGTAGGGCATAGTGTCAAATACCAAAGTTGTACGTGTTGACATTAATTCATTATATGATGTAGAGTGGATGGTTACAAGAATGGATATTACTGTTCACTATTTTTTATTTAAAGTGAGAAGTAATTTTGTAATGTTTTATTTTTTATATTTTTATTAACATATTGTAATTAATTTTTATACTTTAATTGATTGTGTTTAAGATATGTTTAAGAATATAAATTCTTAAAGTAAACAATGACAGCATTCAATCATCACCCTCCTCTTATTTTAAGATTTAACAGTGGAGCCGTTCCAATTTTGCACGTATTCTATTTGGCATATATTTATTCTTCTTATATACTTTGCCATGAACCTCTGATGTATGATTAAAGGGATCACTTAAGCTCAACACTGTTGTATTTTCAGTAATGATTATTTAGACTAAAGATAGCTAGCGTGTTTTCCGTAAATACACTTTTATAAAAATGTATTGTGTTCCTAAACAGTTTCCATGGTTTTTAGTATCTATTTGTTATGGTGATTTCTATACCTTCAGTGTGAACGACTATTTATCCTGTGGTTAGGAATTTTGAAGAAATTTTTACCTAAAACAAGGTGGGTAGTGTAAAGTTGTACTCATAGACTTTTAATTGATGGAGCTACAACACATTCAGAAATTTAAATAAATGTAACAAGATACATGAGTCGGTCTTATTGATCCATAACACAATATAAGGATCTGAAGAAATAATAAACTTTCATAGCTTTTATGTGATAAGCGTTTTCAAGCTCTCCTCAACACTACTTACAGTACTTTTCAAACCGTGATAATTAATGTAATATAGATGGAAGCTGTCCAAAATTATTTGGATGGAATCTTAGGAAACTGTTCATTCCTTAGTTTAATGTCAATACACATCTTTCGTTTTGGATTGTGACAAATGTCTTTAAATCTTCTCAAGAAAGACCTCTCTCGCACTAAAAGGTAATGTATGAGTAGCGATATGATAAGGTGTGGTGGTCGTTACTTTCGGTAAGGTGCTGAGAAAACTTGTGGGAAATACTTGTAAGTAACTGCAGAAAGGTGGCTGGGATATGGAGATTTGAATCTGCTGCGAAAAATGTCATGATTGCATTTTTCTACAAAAAGAATAGTGCACTAGCCAGCAAGAAGACAATCATAGATGCTGATGCATTGGCGTTTCCTGAAAATGTAAGCAACAGTTAGTTCTTGGACCTGACTTGGTGTAGATGTTGCTTAAAATATTAATTGATTGGTTTATTATATAATAAAGTTGTTTGAAGCAAATCGAGTGCCGTCACTGGGTTTGAGTATACTGTATGGGCAAGGCTATTGCTAATGTCATGTGTATGTTTGCAACTATCAGCAACATTTGAATCGATCGCTCTAAGAATGTATTACATGGTATCGAGAGGAAATGATAAATATCATACTTTTTTTTTTAGTCTCGATAATTAAGTTCAAATAACAAAGACTTAGAATTTGAAATGGTACATTTAAATTTATAAAAGCCTTCCTACTATGTTACACCAGAAGTGTAGTACATTTCAAATATTTGTATTAGTATTAGAATTGAAACCAATTGCAGGTCGCATAAACAAGATAATAGTATGCGATGATTGTCCAGTATCGCTCGAAGAAATTGGACTCGAATGACATCCAACGCTCGGTATCTTCAATCCCAGTATGTTAATCCAATGAGCAGCGTCTTTGGAGAAATTTTATCTATAGTGCTTGGTCTCACTAGACTTTGTTGCATTGTGTCCGCATTTACCCAGTGTCTTCATTCGATGGTATAACTGTGTAATAAATTTTGATAATCTTCTGTGTACTCAGAACTGTCCAATTAAGAAGTGCGCTCCTAAATTAAATCTCTATTGCAATGGTAAACACGTTCACACAAAATCGCAAACGTCAGCAAGTCATAGAATCTTTAGTGACGTTACCATAAAGTAGGTTTAAATCGGGAAGTTGATTTTCCCATTTCGCTTTATAAATACAGGTTTCAATGTTCAACCAAATACATTAACGAGTCGCAGTTTTGTTCTATACGTTATTAATTGAATAACACGTATTTAAGCTGTCATGTTATGGATAGTGAAACCACCTTTTCATCTTTCTTGGGTATGTCAAACAAACTGTCGTTTTAGTATTCATAATTTCTAATTACAGTAATGTATTGCGCAATGTCTTGGTTGTTTGGTCCTTACTTGTTTTTCATAAAACTAAAAACATTAACTTACGTTGCTGAATTATGGTGAACTGCATTCTTTAAAGTCAATGAAAACGTTTTCAAAGAGTGTATATCACTAATTCATCTGGAATCGTTTCCTTGTTAATGGGAATTGCCTCTTCCATGACTTCATTTTTAAACAACAACTAGTGCTGCAAGATTTTATCTCTTTATTAAAGCCTAATTTTAAGCAAACCACCTGAACAGCAAACTGAAGACTAATCCTAGCCGGAGACAACGCCAGTCACTGATTGGAATTACGAAGTTGGGAGCTTACAAAGAACTTAAGTATGTTGTTTCCATAAAACGCATTGGATATTCTTTCACCAAATGAAATTTCAGGATCTTTATTTCCACTTCAAGTAAAAAGGTGAATTAAAATTATAATTAAGACTTTGAGAGTTTTTCCTAATGTGGACCCATTCATTCCGATTATATCTTAATTTCAAGGTTATTATAAATAATCTATATCTATTTCGAAAACAATACCTTTTAATAAACTTTAAAATTTTACATTGCATTAGTTTTCGTTTTAATTTTTTGAGACTAGCCACTTCTAAACCTTCAAATATGTAATTTTAGTATTTTCTTCAAAATTACAAAAAAACGCGACGCAATTTTAAATAAATATTAAATTCAAAATGTAAAGTAATAAATATAGACATTTCATTATAATGAGGGAACGTGTTGCTAAGCATTGCATATGAGTCATGCAGACTAAACATTCTACTGAGCGCAGTGCTCGACAGCTTCATTCGATCAACATGTACATCAGAGGAGTGCTGCTTAACTTCATACATGGCATGCGTCTGAAACATACTACAAGCCAGGGTCTGAAAATAAAACATAGGGTTGAACAACATGAAGGAGGCGATCAAACAGTAATCAATGCCATTCCATAAACTTACAGATCATGAGCTCTTCAACCAACATGACATGAGGAATGTGTTCGAAACAAGGACGCCATCTAGAGTATGCTACATTACAAAATGAAGCATTTCTAAATACATCATGAATGTTCCTAAACATTATACATGAGCAGTTTAAATTACAACAAAGTTGTTCTAAATATTAATAATACAGATGAGTGCTTTTCTCATTAATCGTCTGTCAACTTCATACTGCGGACCTGTCAAAAATTTCATCATGAAGTTCTGTTTAACTATCATAATAATGCTGTCACTTTCATTCATGATATTTCTAAAAACATGACATGACAGTTGTAACAAAACTTTTTAATAATTTATTCTGTTAACATTACTATAAAGCGTGTGTTTTACTTGGCTCTTTTAAATTACTTTAGCACTGAGCACTGTGTCTAACATTACAATTAATGATGCATTTGCTGTATATTTCATTAATTAAGAGTGGTTAAAATAAAAAAGCAGTTACATACATGAGGCAGTGCTGTCTAAACATTACATACATGAGGCAGTGCTGTCTAAACATTACATACATGAGGCAGTGCTGTCTAAACATTACATACATGAGGCAGTGCTGTCTAAACATTACATACATGAGGCAGTGCTGTCTAAACATTACATACATGAGGCAGTGCTGTCTAAACATTACATACATGAGGCAGTGCTGTCTAAACATTACATACATGAGGCAGTGCTGTCTAAACATTACATACATGAGGCAGTGCTGTCTAAACATTACATACATGAGGCAGTGCTGTCTAAACATTACATACATGAGGCAGTGCTGTCTAAACATTACATACATGAGGCAGTGCTGTCTAAACATTACATACATGAGGCAGTGCTGTCTAAACATTACATACATGAGGCAGTGCTGTCTAAACATTACATACATGAGGCAGTGCTGTCTAAACATTACATACATGAGGCAGTGCTGTCTAAACATTACATACATGAGGCAGTGCTGTCTAAACATTACATACATGAGGCAGTGCTGTCTAAACATTACATACATGAGGCAGTGCTGTCTAAACATTACATACATGAGGCAGTGCTGTCTAAACATTACATACATGAGGCAGTGCTGTCTAAACATTACATACATGAGGCAGTGCTGTCTAAACATTACATACATGAGGCAGTGCTGTCTAAACATTACATACATGAGGCAGTGCTGTCTAAACATTACATACATGAGGCAGTGCTGTCTAAACATTACATACATGAGGCAGTGCTGTCTAAACATTACATACATGAGGCAGTGCTGTCTAAACATTACATACATGAGGCAGTGCTGTCTAAACATTACATACATGAGGCAGTGCTGTCTAAACATTACATACATGAGGCAGTGCTGTCTAAACATTACTCAGCTTACTTTTTTATCACACAGTAAAGTACCGTACAGAAAAACGGATAGTTAAAAATAAAAGTAAAAATCTCTTTATTTAAAATTTCATCTGGTGGCTGTGAGTTAGTAAGTATTCTTACAGAGAAGGAGAATGTCATTAATCTTATTGTCATTGCCCAACACTACAAGTCTGTATCTTATAATGGATTGAAAAAGGCGAAATAGTTACAAAGGCAGTTCTTACATAGTTTTTATGAACACAGAACATAAGCCGTCTGAGAAGATAAATTACTCCAGACAACTTAGTTGAAAGGTAATTGAATTGACATGAGCAAGAAATGTGTCAGTTTTTATTTTTATTTTTTTTTTTTTTATAAATAGTTTTTATTTCTTCAATGATGTGGAAAAGAATATATAAAGCTTCATATCCAGTTTTTCACTTGGTGATCTTTGTATGGCAATGACGTAACAATATATTTTGCCTGAGGTTTCTTTGACCGCTGCCACTTCACGTGTGAGTTCCTTGCAATATTGAGGCACATTTATGTGCACATTTTTGTTGCAAGGAATCTTTTATTTGCTTTAAGAGAGTAGTCTTGAGGTCTAGTATTTTCCTAAAATTCAGTCTGCAAACCATGATTACTCAAGATGACTATGTCTTGAAGAAGATGATAGATTATGTCTATTATTTTTTTTTCTTGCTTCCTGGACATTTTGACAAAATATTATATTATTTTTTTAATTCCAAATTGTTAATTGAAAAGTGGCTATTTCTTTGGAAATAAGGCAGACCTTCTTACATCTTGCAATTTTTTGGGCAAGTTTGATCTAAAAAAGGTTCAGTGCAGCCATCTGCCTCAACTGGAACTCACTGACCAGGCTCAGGTGAAGACAGTGGCTGAGATTCAATACATTACAGCATTAAATGTATTGGCTGTAATGTAGCCACTTTTATATTTCAGCATTTTTGCTCTTTAATACCTGAAGGGATACACTGCAATGGATATTTCCTCTTCTTTGCTCTTTTTTTACCTTTATTTGAGTTTGGAATTTGTAGATAAGACTGCCTCTGAGCAGTTAGCAGGTTATGTTCTATGTAAGCAGCTTAGCTTGGTCACATTGTTGAAGGTCTTTAAATGCCTTCTTAGAGTGTTCCATTTGATCTTAAGTTTTTTAATTTTACTTACTTGTATTTTTTGTATCATACTTGCTGGTCTTGGTTTGATAAAAGGCATGCATATATTATGTTTAAACAATTGTAGTAAGTATAAAAGTATGAAAATGATAACAAATGTTGAAAATAAGTAAATTTGAATAATGCAGTCGAGTTGAATAAGTAAAGTTGAATAATAACCTAACCTAACCATTACCTAACCAGTCATAACCTAACCAGTCACTTATAATTTGATGACTGTATAAATGTTATTTAAAATTTGAAATGTACTTAGCAAATAAAATTAACCCTCTGTATAAAATTGGGAGGATAATTATGAATTTTTGGGATGAATACACAATATAGCCATTGGTAGGGATGGGTAAAACGGGTAGTTTTTCCTGTAAGGTGAGCTTGCTGATGCCCAATCTCTCCAACTAAGTCAGTTCATAGTAGTAATAGTTATTTAATAGTTGACCAAATCTAAATGTATCTAAGAAACAAATCCAAACATTCAAGGTGTACGTGTATTTTTAAAAGTGGATCTGGGATTAAAATATAATAAAAGCAAGAATTTATTGGAAAACTAACATAGTAAATTATTCAACAAGCTCCTGGTAATTAATATTGTTTAACCTACATATCTAAAACAAGCAATGTCCAGAAAAAATTTTTGTTCTCCAAAGATTTTTAATTTGAATTTTTTTTTTTTTTTTTTTTTTGGTGTTCAACCACGAGAAATCGATTGACACCGCTTTCTGCCCAAGAAGTTTCTAGAGTCCTGTGTTATCAACTTCTAGCAGAATAAACAACATGGAACCATTTGATGATGTGATGAGAGGACAACCTGTATTAAGAAACAACAGCTGATTTAAAGTATTTTCCGGATTTTTATTATTTTTTGCGGGTTTTATTTCTCAATTATGTTGTATGAGTTTACCTTGTCAAACTCTGTTAGTGTGAAGTGTTTCCAAAAGTGTCATTTTCATGTATGTTGCTATAGTTACTTAGTAGTACATAAGGTTTTATTTATTTTGCAGAATAAGGTTAACCCTTATAAAATAAGTGTTGTTTGACCAAACTATATATTTTATGTTTGAAAACCTGTAAATGAAATGCGGAAGACCTCCAAAATGAATTTTTTTAATAACCTTCAATGTAAAGGAACAACAAACGATGCTCTGGTATATATGGATGCTACCTCTTTAGTTTGCAAAATTCAACTGAGTGAAGCTCAGTCACCCGGTACTAGCTTAATAAAAGTGCCGGGAGATCAAACTACGCTCAGTACAATTTTTGTTTGTTAGAATCCTGAGGATCGTTTGTTGTTGATCTACCTTGTAGATTATTAGTAAAATATTGTTTTGGAGGTCTTCCACGATTACCTTTAGCCCCTTTGTGGAACTCAGCCTGGGGCTTCGTGGGGGAGCTCAGCGTACGGCATCGCCAAGTTGCTCTGCTACAGATCCCTTTCTGGAACTCGGCCAATGGCCTCATGGGGGAAAGTTCGACCTATGGCCTCACCAAGGCACTCTACTACAGTCCCATTTGTGGATCTCATCTCATGAGGAAGATCGGTCTACGGTCTGCCAGGAATCTGAAGCAGTATGACCATGAATTTTGGTTTTTGGGGTAGTGGAGCCCATAAACATTGTCTTTTCTAAAATCGGTTGGTATATTAGTAATTAAGAGAAGAATACCTTAAATTTGATGCCCCACTTGGGGGTAATTAGTTTAACACTACCCAATTTTGGTTTTTTAAGCATATTTTTTATTTAGGGGGGAGGAGGCAGAGCCCTTAAATGTTGTATCTTCCAAAATGTAATGGTATAGTGTAATTTAGGAGATAAATACCTATAGTTTGATACCCCACATTCTGCTAGAAGTCGATAATGGTTCTATATTTTTTTTTCTACTAGAAGTCGATAACACTGGAAGTCTAGGAGCCTCTGGGGCAGAAATCAGAAATTTCCCAGGGTTGACATTCGTGTCAATTGATTTCTCGTGGTTGAAAATTCCCATAAAATTTAAAAATTAAAATCATGGAGCCAAAAAAAATTTGTCCAGACGTAGCTTGTTTTAGATAGTAATAATATACAATATATTGTAATGGTAGGTAAAAATTTTGTTTAGGAGTCTGATAAAACCATAAAGAAATAATCTAGTGTAATAGACGAATATATCTACCTGATTGTTGAAGTAGAACTTGGCCCCAACAATAAGTACAGTAGCTAGAGCAAAAGAAGTCCACATGCCACACTTCAGCTTGCCCACAGGCTCCAAGTCTGGTAAAACAACATGCGTCTGTTCCTCGGTCGTGCCATCTAGTGGTAGGTCCAGGTACACTGAACTATCAAGCTCTACAGCATGTGCCCGCACAGGAAGCTCTGTTGAAACTCCCAATCCATCTAACCTGTACACAAAATTCAAAATTAAACTAATTTAATTTAATCACTTATAATATCAGCTTATATAAAATAAAATCTCAATACTTGCATTGATAAGCAAAGATTCTTAAGGAAAGTTACTCTTCGAAATTATTTATATATGTACATATACAGTTTGTACCTATTAATCACGTGACTCGTAGCTATCAAGTCACCTTAGCCCCCCTCCCTAAAATAAGGATTAACCTTTATACTGATTAAGTTCAGTAAAAAATTAATGCATCAAAGAATATCCAAGCTAGGTTAAGAATTTTGATTTTCTCAAGAGCCTTATTAAAGAAACTGTTTTGGTCCTTTTGTTTTTTCTTTGATTTCAATCTTATTCTTAGTCTCTTATATATTTGGTTACCTTAAGCACAGTCACCTCATACAAACAGCGTAGTAAGGATTTTATTTAATATCTGGACTTTTAGTCGAGCATTATGGTTTTTCTGTTATAGTTGGTTAATATATTAACACAACACTAACTTTGTTTTTAGTTGTATATTAAGTTAATATAATTCAGAATTTGTAATATATATTGTGTTTCAAAATTCTTCATAGACCTTAATTTTAGTGTTTACAGAGTTCTATACTAAAAATTCGACTGAGTGGGAATTTATTTTCTATTAAAATTCAGTTGTAGAATAATGCATCAATGTTTAAATTGCTGTAATCTACTCATTATAGATAAAGTTATTTTAAAGTTCTCATCACAGACATACAACTGCCTTATAATTTGATAGCAAAGGTTATCTTGAAAAGTAGTTTTATGTATTTCTGAAACCATTCATTTCCCCCTGCTGATAACAGTTTACACCCTGTATAATGTTGTATCTTTCATTTCTTAAGCCATTATTCAGTTTTAAATGATTGAACCTCTATAAAAATCAGTACTTGATGAAATATATTAACTTTTTAAAGTCTAATCTCTTTTGATATTTAATGTAAATTAAGTTCTCAATGTTTCAGTCTGCCAAAGTTACCACATTGTTTATTTATTTATTACATTCCAACGGTCAAGACCATTTTACAATTGATTCATTTAAGCAAGAGAATGAGAATGAGGAACAGAACATATAAAACAGCTATGTTAAGTATGACTGAAAATTATTTAACTTTCAGATAACAACAAAAATATCATTTTATAATCTGTCACCAATCATAATTTAGTACAAGGATTTATTTGTACTAATGCATTTCATGTGACATTTCAAGGCTAGTTATGAAATGAAATTAATATATCATTTCACTTATCTGATACGTATCTCCAGTTATTTACACCCCACTAGCACTGTGAGTTGTACCTTCTACACCAGTGGTAATGACTGTATACCCCATGACCATATAAATTCACGTTAACGATGATTACGTCACATTAAGGTAGATGCTGATTGTTAGAGTTGCCTACA
Organism: Stictocephala bisonia; assembly: GCA_035578905.1. Classification (NCBI taxonomy): domain Eukaryota; kingdom Metazoa; phylum Arthropoda; class Insecta; order Hemiptera; family Membracidae; genus Stictocephala; species Stictocephala bisonia. The sequence goes on from JAQJVL010000376.1 coordinate 234,710, forward strand.
AAATGCAAGGTACAGTCAGCAGATCTGTATCTCCAGTTACACCCGCCCACCCATACACGTACAGTGGTATTAACCCACCCATACACGTACAGAAGTATTGTATGTCCAATATATCTTATCTATCCAAAATATATACAACTTATTTTGGATTGTTTAAATTAAATAAATAAATATTATCATTTCAGTAATATGTAAAATGTTAATGCAAGTTAGAGCCCTATGCAATAAACATGTGTTGTACAATCATACAATACTTAACACTATCTGAATAGTTGAAATTAGCATAAAATGCATGTTCATTTAAGTTAATTTGTCTGGATGGGAAATTACTGATGGTAATATTGTCATACGAGGTTTGTGCATGTGTTATAATATGTCCAGTTTCTAGTATACTCGTAGATACTTGCCTGTAGGCAGGCTGAGGCATGCACGCATGTCTATTGGGTCTGCGCATGTGAGAGTGGGCATATTGGCCAGTGACACACTCTATGGGCTGGAATCGGTGGACTGGGGTCACCATGGGCTTAGCCCCCCGCCACCGCCGCCCGCTCCCGCCTGCAACTCACAACCCATTGTCTTATCAGCGAAAATATTACTTATAATTTTAGTCCTAATTACTCTAAAATCTAAATAAAAATAATCAACTCAGATTCGTTATTTCTCCCTTGCAAAAAAAGGAAGGGGGGAAATGGATAAGAGAGCGTGATATTATACCATCTCCAGTAGAGTTAAGTTAGATGGAATTACAGTAGCTGATGTATGTTAAAGAGGAACTAGAACTATAAGGAATTTTTGATTACTTCTTCTCTCCAATGTTTGCCAGTCCCGGTTAATTTCCTTGTAGGTAATTAACCACACGTTCTAATGTCTCATCCTCTAAAAATATCTGTAGATGTGGTGGTTATATTGTACTTGATAATAGTTTGGTAAAATACTTTTAGTATCCAAATTTCACTATCCTGGTCATGAAGTAATCTATTCGCCTTAGAAATAAATGACAAAAAAATGCTGGTAGAATAACAAATTTATTTTAGTGTTTATACAGCAATTTCTTTTTAGTTATAAAACTGCAAACAGGTCTGAATAGTCTTCCTAGCTACCCTACGTACATGCAAGTAATCACACCTGCTCAGCCCTCCACACACACACACTACTTAACCTTCCACTTAACATGTATGACTGAAATCCATGTAAGAAGGGAGTATATCTGTCGAGTCAATCAATATCCCTCTTCTCTCTCAGAATAAAAATGATGAAATAATAACCAAGCTCAATAAATATGTCTTAGATTAAAATTGTTTAGTAGTACTTTTAAATTGTTTAATGATTTTATAAAACCTTCACTGAAACATAAATAAAATCAACAGATATTCATATCCCTAAACTTATTTGGAAAATAAACCTCTTCTGTTGATGGAAGAGTCATGTAATCGACTACTAATCTCTCACAGAGTAACAATTTTGAAGAACACCCAAGGAATATGTGACACTGACATAAGTACCACACGGCTAGTGCAGTGTTGAGTCAGTTAGCAGGATTTTCAGTATAAGTTAAGTTACGTTTGAAAATGATAATTATTGACAATGTTTGTCAATATTTCAATACATATTAGTTATTATACCATTTCTTTAAAAATTTCCAAAAATTTGTTTACAAAATAATTTTTAAAAAAACTACTTCATTGAGTGTTGGAAAATAAATAATAAATACTAAATGACATGATTAACAGCTGTCTATAAGAAGCTGCCATTCCTACGATTGGCTCTCTAATTAGTTAGAATATTGCTTAAATTTTAAAATTCTAAAAAAACAAATACATGATTTTTGTATTAAATTACATAATTTTTTAAGTCTGAGGCTGATGGTAACCTTATATTTTTAAACCTTATCAAAGCAGCATAATTAAGTACCCTCCCCCTCGTTCACCTAAAACTCTCTGATAACCTAGCTTACTTACACATATGGATCAGAAAATGTTCTTGTTATTGTAGTTTTAGACTTTTTGATAAAGATTATGTCATTTTTTAATTTATAAAACAAACTAAACTTAACCATAGTAGTAGATTTCTAACAAATTCAACCAAGTTGACGGTACTTGGAATACAAATGTGTCATAGAGTCCTCTACATTGAACACAGAGTTTATCAAAGTTTTAGTTTTGATTCTCAATGCTGCACCTCATTTATCTGAGAGGTTAAACGATAAGAGACTATATAATCTCTTGTCGAAATGTGTTGTCACAATGATGTTGGAACTCTGTACATCGATGCAGAAATGGTAGAAACCCATGAAATAGGCGTCATCCGAAGACCATGAACTTGTATACAGTAACAGTGGCAGATCCAGGATTTAGACAAGGGGGCTAACTTTGCAGATGCTGTCGGCCATGTTGCTTTTAATCCCATAAGAACAATGCTATTTCCGAACGAGACATATGATCACGTGTATCCAAACTAAACAATTATTTTAAAACAGATTTTTCCCAAATTATATTTGATCAAGAATGAAATTGCGCTTTGGAATTGCTTTTAAAATTCCTAAATAGTTTTTTACAAAAAAGAGATAAAAATATTTTATTTGAAATTTTATTTTCACCTATATGTAAAGCAAACCCAATGAGTAATATGATAAATTTTTAAATGATACCTCATACACAACTTTTGGTCAATAAATAACGAAAAAATATGGATTCGCAAATAACATTGTTCTTCTGGGATTACAACCAACATGGCGGCCAACCTCTGCAGACTCTTAAAGTATTTGAAACCAAACTAGTTCGATAATGGATGACTCCCCAATTCCCTCATTACTCTAGCACCTAATAAATATTATTGCCAAATGGCCATTCTTCACATGTCATAAAGAAACATGATAATGTCTTACTTCAACTTGAAATTTACTTGATACTTTAGTAAAGCGGCGTTTACACCAAATGTTCCCAACATTTGTTCATAATATGTTGACAACAAATGTTATCGAATATCTAGAATGGTCAATATTTGTTAACAACAAATCAACTCTTTTTGCACTACAAGCAACAGCCGATATACGGTAATTACATCGCGTCGGCCAACCACGTGGACTGGACAGTGGAAAAAGAGGTGTTGCCGACATTGTTGTGAGTCGCTTAAGCTCGTCAACAATGTTGGCAACAAATGTTGACGAACATTTTAGAACGATTTAAGTGAGTGCTGGCAACAATGTTGAAAACCAACGTTTTTATATAGACGCTATTGTAAATTCGTAGTTGTACTTTAAATACGACAATTTGGTAATTTTGTAATCGTGGCTTCTTTCTGTTATATATGAAATGTCATATATATACTTAAAAATTATTTTTCATGTCCAAACGACCGTGGGAACGAAAGCATGTTTTGTTCAGTCAGCCCCGTGTTATCGTACAGGCTAAAATACACGCGAGTCAGGGCCAAAGTTTCAAAACTCGTAGACCTACTGTTTTGTAACATCGGTAAAGGAATAGCAGCAACTTCTTTTTTTATGCACTGCTTAAGAGTCTGCAGAGGCTGTCGGCCATATTGGTTTTAATCCTGTGGAACAATATTTTTTTATTTGTGAATCCATATTTTTTTTTTGTTATTTATTGACCAAAAGTTGTGTATGAGATTTCATACTGCGCTTTGAGTTTGCTTTTGATATTTTGAATACGTACGCGTAGTTTTGAAAAATAGGTGAAATTAAAAAATTCAAACAAAATATTTTTTATATAAAAATAATTAGGAATTCACAAATAAATTCCAACACGCAATTTCATTCTTGATCAAATGCAATTTGTTTGGAAAATCCGTGTTGTTATTATCTTAATAATAATAACTGTTTAATTTAAATACGTTATTTTCGATCGTATGTCAGTTCGAAAATAACATTGATCTTATGGGATTAAAACCAACATGGTGGACAGCCTCTGCAGACTCTTAAGTTCAGCTATATCTATCTAGGAGCTTTGAAAGAAAAATACTATTCAGTTCACCTAATAGCTTAAAGTCATAATACGAAAGGTCTGGGGATCGCGCAGCTCACGGAACATAACCAAATCGCGAAATCAAGTATACCGTGAACAACTGACATTAAAAAGTCATGAGTGTCCGGATGTGTGGCAAGTAGCCCTGTCCTGCTGAAACCAAATTCCTAAAAGGCGTTACTGCAGCACCAAACAGTCCGTAATCACTGCCTCACAGTGGGCTGCCAATGACAACATATTAATAACGGGTCGTCCACGGGCTGAAACATGCGTTTCTAATTCAACTGAACGGTTCGGAATAATGATCGTATTGTAACTCTTGGAGACCTGATCTAGTGGGGCATAATTTGATATTTTGAGATTTTTAATTTCAAATTGCCGCGAATAACATTTAAAGTTTCACATATTTAACTGTAAAAAATTATAAAAGTACTCTATTTTTTTACAAAAACCAACTAATAAACCACTAGATCAGGTCTCCATCTATCAAATGACACTTCAAGTGTTATGATACGATAATTATTACGGGCCGAATCATTGAAACTGAAAACCATGTTTTTGGCGTTTTTCGTGGAGCGAAACGGCTCCGAAGGGGTCCGCCCTCCGTTGCCTGCGACTGGTAAAATGGAGCATTGACGTATTAATACAGCTACCTATATATTTCTGGGTTGGCCACAGGTTACAATTTTCAAAATATTAAAACTTTTATTTTATATCTTACAAATTTATCCTGATTGTTTATAACATATTATTATTTTATTTAATAAATTAAAATTGTGTAATAATCACTGTTTTATCCAGTGTGAATTTGACAGACAAGGGGGGCTATAGCCCCTCTCTGGATCCGCCACTGTACAGTAATATAGACAGTGGAAACATATCCATGAACATTACAATAACTTCACATATGGTTTGACATTTATATGCAAACACTCTAGAACGGTACCGTGGACTTCCTCTCATTCAAGCTCCCTGTTTCATCCTACCACAAGTATGCCATCCCTCAATCATCATACATTATGTGAGCCACAACAGTCCAGTAGAAAGTCGTTGAAATCCAAAGTTGTTTTGCTATATGGCTTCGTTATATGACTAATTAATTCTTCACAGATACATTCTTATATATAATCTCATCTATTAATTAGTGATCATAGCAATGACTTGTTCGACATATTAAAAATAAATTTAAAACTGTTCAAATTATTTCTGTGTTTGAACACTGTCTTATTTTTTTTATTTACCAGTCTATTAGACAATATAAACATAAAACCTTTTAAACTGAAAGCGTTAATCAAAATTAAGTTTTAATTAAAGTAAACGTCATACAACACAAATATATTATTATATAAGCAAAAAAATGCACAAATATATTACAATACAAGTACAAAATTCACAAATATTATGGTGATCGATTTCGATGAACCACTCTCACCTTCCTCAGACCAGAGGGATTCACAAAATAAATCTTCTTTTACTGTATATGTACTTACACGTATTATGCTAATTGAAAAACTATGTTTGACTAAACTTATAAAATACAATTAAGTTTTACATGCAATGCTAAACTAATTTCTGTTGTTACACCCTCCAAAGTATAGCTGGCCATTGGAATTGTGTAGCTGAGAAATGTCAAGAATACAACATCAGTACAATTAACAGAATATTCTCTTAATATTTAAAAAAATTAGATATAAATTCCGTTCTATAGTATAATTTGCTAAAGGACAAAATTAGTGTAGTTTTCTTTTTCTGAGAACTACTTCAACTGCATGTAATGTTTAAAGTAGTTGAAATTATTAACGTGGCTTGAATACTAGCATCACAGAATATGTCAAAACAATTTTATAGATAGCTTCATCATTGATGGGCGTTTTAAAGCATTAAACATTGATTACAACTACCAATGCTACTCCTACATTCGCTTTTCAAAGCTACTATTTAATTTGCACATAAGAGAGCATGTCTCTAATGCAAGTTTACATTGAATTCATGTTCTATCATCAAGTCAAACATGTCTTTGCACTGTGAAGCTACTGCATAGTGCATACAAAGGCAGTAGCTTTGAAAATATGATTAAAATAGGATTAGTAATAAATAATTTGTAATATTTCAAATGACCTGTAAGGCATTTCAAATGACCTGTAAGGCATTTCAAATTGCCTGTAAGGCGTTTCAAATGACCTGTAAGGCATTTCAAATGATCTGTAAGGCGTTTCAAATTACCTGTAAGGCGTGTCTTTGGCACAGTTATTTGTACGTAAGTTAAATTTTATATTCCACGTAATGCATTTAATTATTAAAATGTAACTTTCTATAAACAGACTTCGATATAACTTATTCGAAATTCATCTGAATGTATTTTTCAATAAAATCCCAGCAGTAATTTTTTTTATTTTAAGGAGAGGCCGATCTCCTTCTATTTAGAAACTGTCTAACTACATAGAAATGTAGCAATAATTTTCATTTTCAATGATTAAAGGAGCTTTGCCTTCCAACTAACTCAAATAGCCGACTATTAACACACTTTAAGATATGTATTGCCAGCATTACACAGTGTAGTTACATGCACAGAGTGCCCCCTGCGCTCTTTTACGGAGGGATAAGCCAGCTACACAGAAACAGTGAGGCAGGTCTTAAATGGCTTGATGGATTGGACTTATCTTTGTGACAGGAGATCACTTTAAATTTTTAATCAATAAATATACCATCAACTGCCATCAAGCCTTTTGGATATTTATCGAAATATACATAGCAGCGTTAAAATTAACAAAAGGTAACTGACAACAAACCATACGATATATATACAGTGTAGTTACGCTCAAACTCACATTTAAATAGTTTTGGACTTTTGGTTATCAAATGTTCATACTACAAGGCTAATGTCAACCGTGACTCTTCATTGTGAACAAAGCGAATTTTGGTTCAATTCGTTTATTTTCCAAACAACAAACAAGTCACCCTCAAGGATTGACTGGATACTTTGATCCAGAAAGGAGTGAACTTACCAAGCTATTCGAGAAAACTTTACGGTGAAACAACTTGGGTTGATCACATCCCCAGCTTCACCTAAGATTATATTGTTCAACAGTATTAACTTAAATAGTTGTGCAGTATTTCACAATCAGTAGTCTATGTTATTGAATAAATCAAAATATTTGAATTGAACTAATGCAAATATCGGAATCTAAATCGGTAAATATAATAATACAATATCCCGTGATACACTTTGAGCTCTGGTTATGTTGACACTGGTAATTACAATATCCCGTGTAAGGCAGTTGGTACACTTTGAGCTCTGGGTATGTTGACACTGGTAATTACAATATCCCGTGTAAGGCAGTTGGTACACTTTGAGCTCTGGGTATGTTGACTCTAGTAATTACAATATCCCGTGTACTGAGCTCTGGGTATGTTGACTCTAGTAATTACAATATCCCGTGTAAGGCAGTTGGTACACTTTGAGCTCTGGGTATGTTGACTCTAGTAATTACAATATCCCGTGTAAGGCAGTTGGTACACTTTGAGCTCTGGGTATGTTGACACTGGTAATTACTGATTACTGTCTGTAATAATGTGTACCCAAGTACTAAGAAACAAAGAGGCCTATGAACAATCCAATGACACCACAGTTTTTCTCATGAGGGAGACAAAGGTAGTTGGACATTTGCCATCATTACGTGAAAAGTAACAATCACGACGTTTCGATTTGGTAAAACCCAAACCTTTTTCAAGTGCTAAAAACTAAATTACATCTACACAAACATGTTATAAAACTACGTTCTTAAACTAATAAACTTATCTACTTTAATAATTATCTACATTTTAACCTAGATCCTAGAATGGAGTACAACAAAATGAACTTCTACTAAATATTAAAAAAATATTAACAGGGTTAAATTAATATAGCCAATTAGGCGCTGTCAAGGTCACAATATCAACGAAAATTGTCAAAAACAGTTTTTCTCGTTTAAATGTACGTTATCAAAATAGTAATTTTTCAATGTTATTCTAAGTTTTAGTAATTTTTATCTTAGTTGGCTTATAATTTTATCGTTAAAATACTTACTTTTATATGCGTAGTAAATCAATTTAAAATCACTGCATTTACTAAATAATATGAAAGTAGTGTATCATAACTATACATTTCATAAAGATTACAACGTGACCAAGTAATTAATTTTAGGACTTTAGAAGCCAAGAAAACATTGTTTCAAGAAATTGGTGAGAACATTTTTTCTTGAAAGGAAAATTTAGGTAATGTATAAAACTGTTAGGAAACATTCTTGTCAACTACGTATTAAAATATAAATGTAATTCATTGTGTATTTTTTATGCAAAGTGAAGAGTTTTGTATGCATTCCGATACTTTTTGTGTTCCAAACGAGGAGAAAAATTATTAGCACCTTTAATATCGTTTAACAATTCACATGTCATAACATACAATTAAATGAGGAAAACAATGGTGTGATTGGATTCTACACAGCCTCTTAGTTTCTTTGAGAACACGTAGTTTTATCAATGCTAACTGTAAGTGTACATTGTAGGCCTTACCGCACACACATAACGTATGTCTTGACGAAGTTTAGAAGGCATGTGCAGTGAAATTTAACTTATGTTTGTGTAATCTAGTTACTTGTTCAATTATGAATCAGAGAGTAACGTTTTCGAAAACTAAAATTAACTATTGTATGCTAATTGGCGACATTAATAAATATAAAATTGCAAAATTGATTTGACGATTTACACCTCACTAATGATTTGTTTGTTCATACTGTACAATGTATAACAAAATTAATTTTGTAATACTTGGGACATTATTGATTTTGTATTGTATTGTTACAACTGTTTAAAGTCATGTTGTTTTTGGTTTGAATTTTGGTTGAAATATTATAATAACACCGATCGGACTTTGCATGAGGGGCAAATTTGACTTATAACGAATTTATCAAAATATGTCATTGACTAAGAAACATTTTGTCAAATTAATAGATTTCACTGTGTTACTCTGGGAATAGATCGAGGACCCATGTTTTAGCACTATCTTTAAACGTGTAAAATGGTAACAACTTGTAGGATGGGATGGGAAAATGCCTCATAAATAAATCCTTTTCGTTTGTGTCATCTTACGTTTTCAGCTTTAAATGTTATTATCAAATGAATGCAATGTTCTTCTTTTCATAATGTTAGAGCTTCTCAAATTGTTTACAATTTCGTAAATATCAATTTTAAATACTGTAAATGAACAGACAAACATTCTATTCACAATTAATTGTTTGTATAAGTCGTAAACAATCTGACAACGGAAGTAGTAACCTTTTGAAAATAATAGATTGCATCCATCTTGATAATGACTTATAATGTTGCTGGAATTTAACATGATATAAAATAAAAAAAAAAAGGGTTGATTGGTGATGAACTTATATTTTATGTTATTTGTAAAATGTAATTCATTAAAATAGCATTGTTATGTTTCCCATTCCAAGCGTTCTATAAAGACTAAACTCATTACTAAGTTAAATAGTCATAAAACTGAATGCATTTGAATACACATTCAAGTAAAATAAATAAAAGACGTGATCGTATGTTTGACACAAAGAATGAGATGCTGAGAGTAGTACAGTAAAGTATTGTGATGCCGTGCCTAGGGAGGAGGGAACTCGATGCCGCCCACTGAACCCACACGTCTGGCTGCGCTTGTCGATCCAAAAATGCATCTAGTCAGTCACTCCCGAACCATGTCAGATCTGCAACAAAAAAACAAAATCATATTACTATTTTTACATTATTACTTGTGCAAAATTCGATCAAAAATATTCAGATATAACGTAAAGTTTATGAATGGTAAATCTAGTTTTCCAGTAATCTCTTGTTTGTTATTTTGTTCAAACATAATTAGAATATGCATATGAAAATTTATTTCTTGCTGAAGTCATGTTGTTTTTGGTTTCACAGTTGATTGGAATATAACAATAACGCCAACCACGCTTTGTCTAATGGCAAATTTGTAACTTACAATGTATTTATTAAAATGTGCCATTACTGTATAAACAAGAATAGAAAATATTTATTGCAGTAAATAATTGTTCAATTACAATACAAAAGTCACAATAAAGTAAAAGTGGAAAACTTATACATTGTCACATGGAAATACCTGGCTAAACATTCACTCCCACACTCATACATACACTTATGAACACAGACGTAATTCCACTCAAACTACAGAATAGGTCATTCATGTATTAGGTTCCGATTGAATTAAGTTTAAATTTCCCAGCGGTTGTCCAAGAACTCCTAAAACGCACTCAGCACTAAACAGTGCTTTAACTGAGCTTTTAATTGATTTTTCAAATTTTTCATGTAGGCTATTAAGGGAGGCTGTTGATTAATTTGACAACAACGTGCGATGGCAGCTGCTTGAATGCGGCAGTTCTATGACTTTGAATTCGAAAGTTATCCTCGCCTCTGGCCGCGTAATGATGGACGTCACTGCCCTGCACCAAAGTGCATTTGGAAAGACAGTAAGAGCCCTATTATGCGCGGCCACTCGAGTGGCTCGTGTCCGCGACTGCCTTAGACGCACAGGCAGGCCACTTTTAGCGGGCCATATTATCAAATGGAGCTTATTAAACGACGCCACGGCTGTGGTTAGGCAGGCGACTGTCGCTTAGACAGGCCACTCCAGACGCGCACCCTCGCTACCGGTGGCTAGCCCGCGCGACTGTCGCACTGTCAGCGGGCCATGTTATCATATGGAGCTTATTATGCGCAGCCACACACTCAGGCCACAGCGCACCCCCCTCCCTCCTCACTCATAACAAAATAAAGCTATTTTAATACCATGACTAGTTGGTTTACCTTAAAGTAAGTGCAAGCCTCTGTGTAGCTGAAATGTAGTTATGCTCATTCTTGTAAGATACGGATATGTCACCTTCAGTTTTCTCTAAAAGTTCGTCGAAAGAGCGTTTCTTCATCCTGAAATATCCAAAAAACTTCGTATTGTCCTCTGTAAGGTCATCATAAAGTGTGTAAAAAACTCCTTTTGAAGGCCTTCCCTTGAGTAACGGATGGACTCCGATGCTTTTGTTCCGCATACGTTTGCGACGCTTTAGTAGAAGTAGAAGAAATAACTCGTCTTCTTCACTTGACGACGACATTCTAAAAGTGAAGAAACTTTACAACAGACGCCTGCCCTAGCCACTGCAGACGCCGGACCTAGCAACACCTGTGGCTAGCCTGGCGTCTGAGCAGTCGCGGACGCGAGCCACTCGAGTGGCCGCGCATAATAGAGCCCTAAAGGAGCACCTCGTGGATGTAAAGGCAGGGCAATGTCAGTACTCTCAGCTCCCTGAATGTATCACGGCACGACTCTCTAGGACTTAGATTTTCAATAATTCTGACAGCTCTTTTCTGAAGTCTAAATATTCTTTGCTATTTGTATTTAGCGCAACTATCCCATAATCCCCCACCATATACCAAATGTGGATAAACTAAACTGTAATAGGCCATTTTTTAAATTTCTAGAGAGCAGAACTTAGCTAGGTTACGTAAAGCATAAATGCCTTTTGTAACTTTACTACAGATGCTGTCAATGTGGTTGTTCCAGGTCAGTCCCCTATCTAGGTGCATTCCAAGGAACTTAATTGTGTCAGCCTCCTTAAGCGTCATCCACCATAATAGCAAGTGCATAAACTCGCTCGGCCTGCCGTAAACAAAATTTGATGAAATTTGATTTTGAGGTGTTTTTTTAAAGTTAATTTTCGTAAAGTATTGAATACTTTTATTCAACTCAATAAAAGATTTATTTCTAAGTCCTCGGCTGTGTCAGCCTTTATGCAGAGAGTCGTGTAGTCAGCATATTGAACCACTGTGCCATTCTGGATTAATGTTTTCAAACTGTTGACGTATATGAGAAACAACACTGGAACTAAAATAGAACCCTTGGGGACGCCACAGGCCATCTTAACTTTCTCGGAGAGGACATTAGCAATCTGCACACTCTGGTACAATCTGTCTTGTATATCTGTCTTTGAGATAAGACGAGATCCATTGGAGCGACAAACCACGTATGGCATTCATCTCTAACTGGTGCAGGAGTGTCTCATTATTAGGGTTGCTATACGTCCGTATTTTGTACGGACTGTTTGTATTTTACATTCAATGTCCGTGTCCGTTCCGTACAAAGAAAAAACCGGATAAATGTCCGTATTTTTCGTTCTATTAGTATTAAAAAAAAGTATTTATTGTATAAAATACAAACATGTATTGCTTTTATTACCTCGGGCAATCGTCAAGTGACACTCGTGAGACGTTGCATAATGTCTCACATACCATGCTCTAACATACACCTCCCTCCCCTTAAAAAAAGGAGTTTTTCAACTCTTGAAATTGACTGAAAATAAGTGAAAATGTTGAAAGAGTGTTGGAGTTTCCTCTTTCTTCAGCACCTATTGAACGAGTTTTATTTTAATGAAAAAAGTCTGGACAGTGGGCACCCGATCGAATGTCAGTGAAGAAGAGTAAAACTGTACTGAGCATCAAAGTTAACAATGACATGTCATGTATTACTTAAAAAAATAATATCTTCAGAAAAATATAACTTATTCTGGTACAGCCTTCAGCCAGTATACCAGTGCAACTAGTAAAAGAGATGCCTGAACAATTATGGCATGACAATTGATTGATGACTGGTTTCAGCCTTCAGTCAGTATACCACTACAACTAGCACAAAAGATGCCTGAACAATTATGACAAGATAATATATTGATGACTGGTTTCAGCCTTCAGTCAGTATACCACTAGCACAAGAGATGCCTGAACAATTATGACATGACAATTTATTGAATTATGCTGTTAGCTTAAACTTAACGAATGACTTTTTTAAAGAAAAAAATAACTTTTAATGTTGAATTATTCTTTAATCTTAAATTAAAATATAGTTGTAATAAATATTATATATCACTAAGCCGTTAATTATTTTCCTCAATTAACAGTCCGAATCGCATATAATAACATTCGTAAAAGATACTTTTCAAAATAACCCCCCTCCTACCAGACCCCCAAGTATATTCGGTGACGTATTTTACTGTGAAAATGTATGGGAAACTCTACTCATGGTAGCTATTGAAAAAACATGGGTTGCTATACGTCCGTATTTTGTACGGACTATTTGTATTTTACATTCAATATCCGTGTCCGTTCCGTACAAAGAAAAAAACCAGATAAATGTCCGTATTTTTCGTTATATTAGTATTAAAAAAGTATATATTTAATATTGTATAAAATACAACATGTATTACTTTTATTACCTCGGGCAATCGTCAAGCGACACTCGTGAGACGTTGCATAATGTATCACATACCATGCTCTACCATACACCTCCCTCCCCTTAAAAGAAAAGTTTTTCAACTCTTGAAATTGGCCGAAAATAAGTGAAAAATTTGAAAGAGTGTTGGAGTTTCCTCTTTCATCAGCACCTGTTGAACGAGTTTTATTTTAATGAAAAAAGTCTGGACAGTGGGCACCCGATCGAATGTCAGTGAAGAAGAGCATCGTTCAGTCAGTATACCACTACAACTAGCACAAAAGATGCCTGAACAATTATGACATGACTATTGATTGATGACTGGTTTCAGCCATCAGTCAGTATACCACTACAACTAGCACAAAAGATGCCTGAACAATTATGACATGACAATTTATTGATGACTGGTTTCAGCCTTCAGTCAGTATACCATTACAACTAGCACAAAAGATGCCTGAACAATTATGACATGACAATTTATTGATGACTGGTTTCAGCCTTCAGTTAGTATACCACTACAACTAGCACAAAAGAAGCCTGAACAATTATGACATGACAAGTTATTGATGACTGGTTTCAGCCTTCAGTCAGTATACCACTACAACTAGCACAAAAGAAGCCTGAACAATTATGACATGACAAGTTATTGATGACTGGTATCAGCCTTCAGTCAGTATACCACTACAACTAGCACAAAAGATGCCTGAACAATTATGACATGACAATTTATTGATGACTGGTTTTAGCCTTCAGTCAGTATCCCAGTTTAACTAGCATAAGAGATGCCTGAACAATTATGAAATGACAATTGATTGATGACTGGTTTCAGCCTTCAGTCAGTATACCAATACAATTAGCACAAGAGATGCCTGAACAATTATGACATGACAATTTATTGATGACTGGTTTCAACCTTCAGTCAGTATACCAGTGCAACTAGCACAAGAGATGCCTGAACAATTATGACTTGACAATTTATTGATGACTGGTTTCAGCCTTCAGTCAGTATACCAGTGCAACTAGCATAAGAGATGCCTGAACAATTATGACATGACAATTTATTGATGAATGGTTTCAGCCTTCAGTCAGTATACCAGTGCAACTAGCATAAGAGATGCCTGAACGAATCAGTGGTTTTGAAAAGGGCATTAGTCAAAGAACCCTAACTTTTGGGGAATAGAAAAAAACTGATTCCTTTTAAAACTATTAGTTGTACTTTAATGAAACTTTTTTCCTAAATTATACTAAATAAAAGGAATATTGTAAAATTTTTTTGTAATTTTTACGTTAATAATGGGCTAGTATTAATTATTTTTTATGTGTGGACTAATGTCTTTTTCAAAAGCAATAGAGAAAAAAAATATTAAACCAACTGTGATATAACAAAATATGTATTTTCCATACAAAAATGTGTTCAAACAAATTTGAAATAAAATAAATTTCAAGTTTAAACAACATTAAATGAGAATATAAGTTTTAACTGATTATTTTTTATCTCCTATTCATCTTCAACCCCTTCCGCAGTAGGCCATTCACTAATTTCATCATAAAACGGGATATGCTCTTCAGGAATGTATTGCTTCAGTTTCCTAACGTCCTCAACTTTATTTGGGTTTATCGGACATTTATTTGGCCTCGTATGCCTTCTCAGTGGGAAGAGGTACCGGTATATCATCATTTTTCTGTAGCTTGAAGGTATGGGTTTTCAAGCCATCAGTGAACTCATAAGTTTTTAACCGTAACTCGTCTTCCTTGTTCTTTTCTCTGACAAACATGTAATAGTTTGAAATGCTAAACACTTCTTTTTCATTTTTGGGAACTTTCTTACCTCTTGATTCAACGGATAACACTTTTCTTTTATAGAACTGCGGCCACCAGTTTTTAAAGTTGGTAGAAAAACTCTCTTCATGCAAAACACTAGTGAATTTACAGGCAGAGCTTGCCTCCACTACCATTTTTGCATACTCTTCCGGGGTATACACTCTGTCACATTTTTTTTATGTGCCTCTTTATTACGCCAAAATTCCTATCACACGGGAGGAAGGAATGTCCTCTGACCGGATAGTACTGGATAACCTTCTGAAATCGTCCAGAGGAAACCAGTGTCATAAGGAAACGAATCACCGTATTGTTACGGTTTTGGCCTCCTGTTGCATCAGAAAACAAATGTAGCTCTTTTGCTGTTGGAGGTACATTGTTAGTAATATAATCATTGATGAAAGTACAAACCTCATTTGGCCCCCTCTTTCCTAGACCCTCGTGGTAGAGGTGGAACTCTGATGTTCCTTTTTTAACATCATACATACAGAATACATACACCCACAGTTGCCGGAGATAGAACACTTCCTGAACAGGAATATCTGGCAATGGGAGGTTTTGCATATAGTCAAAACAAATACATGCAATATCATCTCGAATCTCACACTTCTCTTTAAGTTCATTTAACTTTTTATAGAATTTTTTGGACCTGTTTTTGTGTACTAGTAGCTCTGCAGCTACAGCGCGTTTTGCATTGTCATTGAGGAAATTACTTCTAAGTTTTAGGCCCAATTCCTCACATGTGGCACACACATCTTTCTGAGGTCTACTTGCATAACCAAAGTTTACGTTGAAATACTTTAGATAAAAACTATAAGTAACTTTGATATCCTGATATTTTGAACAAAAAAGAGAGTGCATTATTTTTACTGTGAGTTCTGCATTGAGGTATTTGATGTTCCGATTTGCGTATCTACCCTCCTTAACAGGAAAAGATTTAATGTGTTCATGTATTTTCTCAATTACTTCTCCAGCCACGGCCTTAGTCCTACTATTACTGCTCTTACCTCGTCTTTCTTTTGGAGTTTCACCTGCAACCAACAATGATAACAGACGCCTTACTCTTTTTGCTGTCACTCCATACAAACTCAGGAAAGCCTTTTTGCACACTTCTTCCTTTTTTCCATCACACAAAACACTGTAAAGAGCATTACAAGCTCGGGATTTAGGGTTATCAGTCCGTAGTCTTGTGCGATGAACATCTACTTTAGTAATCAGTCCTTGAAGAAAAACATCTTGTTCCGTTTTGGTCTCAAAGTCATGTAATGTTTTTAAAATTGAGATTTTGTCTACATCACTGAACTTCTGGAAGCACTTCTTCTTGCAACTGAAAAAGTAAGTTATTGTTAGTAACGTAAATTTAGTGTAAGACTAGTGTAGGGTATCATACCCTGGGTTTGTTAATGTAGGCTAAGGTAGCTGAAAAAATAGGTAGGTCTATGTTAGTAAGATAAATTTAGTGGAGACCAGGTTTATGTTTGTGAGTTTGATGTCAAAACTTACCTATAGTCTATAAATTTTAACTATTGCCTATAAGACTACAGTTGGTTGAGCCTAACTTTGAAATAAATTCACTAAAATCACCTTAGACTGCAGTAAACTTATCCTACTGTAAATATTATTTATAATAATAAATATAACTAACATTGATCAAATTAAGTAATATGGTTATTGGTTATCAACTTACTTGCAATCAGGTCCAGTTGATCTTGGTTTGACAATCTTCCCAACATGATTGACATGTTCTAATCCCTTGATTTTACATTTCTTTATTACGTTTTGCTTATAACAATCAGGATTAGTGACTCCCCTTTTACGTTTTCTAACATTTTCATTTTCAGTAACCACCTTTAAATCACTCATTTTGCAGCAATGAACTAACCTTAAAAGATTGGGACTGAAACAAACAAGATCAGCTGCTGACAATAGCGTCATACTTGGCAGCGCATGTGCAGCTGTTTTGAAAAAGTCATCAGTCCAAGACTGATGCCCCTTTCAAAACATACGAAAATTACAAACCTTGACTACGCCCATTAGTATACATTGGACTGATGGCCTTTTCAATACAAATGTAGACCTACCCGTATAGAACACGATGCAACTGTTATGTCATTTTACAAAAAAAATGGACTAATGCCCTTTTCAAAACCACTGATTTTTTCATAATTATTATGGCATGACAATTTATTGATGACTGGTTTCAGCCTTCAGTCAGTATACCAATACAACTAGCACAAGAGATTCCTGAACAATTATGACATGACAATTTATTGATGACTGGTATCAGCCTTCAGTCAGTATACCACTACAACTAGCACAAGAGATTCCTGAACAATTATGACATGACAATTTATTGAATTATGCTAAGTTAGCTTAAACTTAACGAATGACTTTTTTAAAGAAAAAATAACTTTTAATGTTGAATTATTCTTTAATCTTAAATTAAAATATAGTTGTAATAAATATTATATATCACTAAGCCGTTAATTATTTTCCTCAATTAACAGTCCGAATCACATATAATAACATTCGTAAAAGATACTTTTCAAAATAACCCCCCTCCTACCAGACCCCCAAGTATATTCGGTGACGTATTTTACTGTGAAAATGTATGGGCAACTCTACTCATGATGCACACAGTCAAAGGCTTTGCAGAGATCAAGAAAAATGCCAAGCACATGTTCTCTTCTCTTCAATCCATCGACAACGGTTCTACTTAATTTAGTTATGCCAACAATTGTAGACCTACTTTTCCTGAACCCAAATTGTTCTAGATTCAGGATTTCAAAGCCTTCAAGGAAATCTGAGAGTACTAAGAAATATCTTGTCAAAGATTTTACTTAAGACTTGAAGGACTGAAATAGGTCCTGTAGTTAGTTGTCAAATTTGGATCATCTTTTTAAAAAATACAAGTTGAAAACTGTATTTATCTTTGTATATTATACTGTAACTTGATGGATAAAGAATTATTTCTATCATAGTGATCCTGCATTTAATTATAAATGTTGCATACCACCACTTCTCCTTTACATTGTAATCCAATCATATTAATAATCCTCGAATACGTTGCTATCCATTCATACCAGTAATCTTTCATTACATTCTTGAGCAAAAGCAACCCTACCCTTGTAATTAATCAGTCTCTTCCAATTCCTCTGATTACAATTAAAAAACTACAATAGACCATCATTATTATTAGTCTTTGAATGTAATGATGGTCATTTTTATAGTACTTTATTTATCATAATACTTACATGATATCGTAATATGACATGTAATTTGTAGATCTGTATGTACGTAAAAAGTACAAATCTTTCTAGTAATAATTGAGCTGATCTTGAAATTGATACGTTCAAGGAAATCCCACACTCCAATGGCTAAATAATAACTCCTTTACAGTCAACACAGACAAAACGAATCTCATTGACTTTAGCATAAAAAGGTCTATTGATTTTAAATATGAAGATTCCTGCATCATTATAGGAAACTCAATAGCTTATTCATCTGAATATACTTATTTATTCGGGTTGACTATTGATTACAATTTGAAATATCACTGACACATGGGTCTGTACAAAAATGAGCAGTGGGTTATTTGTTTTGCGTAGGCTCTCTTACTTTAAGAATACAAAAATACTATTTACTGCTTATTTTGGTTGTATATACCCCCAAATAATACACGGTCTTTCAATTTGGGGCGCAGAAACAACTAGAACTCAGTATGTATTCCGTTTACAAGAGAAGGCTGTGAGAATTGTTCTGGGCATAAGTCAACATCAAGCAGAGGTCATTTTCGCTCAAACACGTTACTGACCTTTCTCAGTCAATACTTTAGAGAAGGCATTCTTCTTAAAGAACATTATAAAGTTCTTCCTTCCTTCCAATAGTCCTCACTATACCTTTAAATGCCTAATCGCATTCCTATTCCTAAGCACCATACTACATTTAAAAAAATCAAGTGTATAGTTCAGCAGTTACACTATTTAACCACCTCCCGTCACGTCTGAGATTTGAACTCTAAGTTTTAACAACATTTAAAGGTTCTTTTAGTTCACAAAGAATACTATTCTGTTGTTTGATTTTTATTTGATAAGAAAATTACATAACTTACTTAGGTTAATTCTCGTACTGAATGTTACTTTTTATTTGATAAAGACATTGCATAACTTACTTAGGTTAATTCTCGTACTGAATGTTACTTTTTATTTGATAATGACATTACATAACTTACTTAGGTTAATTCTCGTACTGAATGTTACTTTTTATTTGATAAAGACATTGCATAACTTACTTAGGTTAATTCTCGTACTGAATGTTACTTTTTATTTGATAAAGACATTACATAACTTACTTAGGTTAATTCTCGTACTGAATGTTACTTTTTATTTGATAGAGACATTGCATAACTTATTTAAGTTAATTCTCGTACTGATTGTTACTTTTTATTTGATAAAGACATTGCATAACTTACTTAGGTTAACTCTCGTACTGAATGTTACTTTATATTTGATAAAGACATTGCAAAACGTATTTAGGTTAATTCTCGTACTGAATGTTACTTTTTATTTGATAAAGACATTGCATAACTTATTTAGGTTAATTCTCGTACTGAATGTTACTTTTTATTCCATAGAGACATTGCATAACTTATTTAGGTTAATTCTCGTACTGAATGTTACTTTTTATTTGATAAAGACATTACATAACTTACCTATGTTAATTCTCTCACTGAATGTTACTTTTTATTTTATTGGACATTACATAACTTACTTGATATAATTCTCATACTGAATGTTACTTTTTATTTGATAATGACATTACATAACTTACCTATGTTAATTCTCTCACTGAATGTTAATTTTTATTTGATTGGACATTACATAATTTACTTAGGTTAATTCTGGTACTGAATGTTACTTTTTATTTGATAAGGACATTACATAACTTACTTAGGTTATTCTCGTACTGAATGTTCCTTTTAATTTGATAAGGACATTACATAACTTAATTAGGTTAATTCTCGTACTGAATGTTACTTTTTATTTGATAAAGACATTACATAACTTACTTAGGTTAATTCACGTACTGAATGTTACTTTTTATTTGATTGGACATTACATAACTTACTTAGGTGAATTCTCGTACTGAATGTTACTTTTTATTTGATAAAGACATTACGTAACTTACTTAGGTTAATTCTCGTACTGAATGTTACTTTTTATTTGATTGGACATTACATAACTTACTTAGGTTAATTCTCGTACTGATTGTTACTTTTTATTTGATTGGACAATACATAACTTACTTAGGTTAATTCTCGTACTGAATGTTACTTTTTATTTGATTGGACATTACATAACTTACTTAGGTTAATTCTCGTACTGATTGTTACTTTTTATTTGTTTGGACATTACATAACTTACTTAGGTTAATTCTCGTACTGATTGTTACCTTTTATTTGATAAAGACATTACATAACTTACTTAGGTTAATTCTCGTACTGATTGTTACTTTTTATTTGATTGGACATTACATAACTTACTTAGGTTAATTCTCGTACTGATTGTTACTTTTTATTTGATTGGACATTACATAACTTACTTTGGTTAATTCTCGTACTGATTGTTACTTTTTATTTGATTGGACATTTCATAACTTACTTAGGTTAATTCTCGTACTGAATGTTACTTTTTATTTGATAAAGACATTACATAACTTACTTAGGTTAATTCTCGTACTGAATGTTACTTTTTATTTGATTGGACATTACATAACTTACTTAGGTTAATTCTCGTACTGAATGTTACTTTTTATTTGATAGAGACATTACATAACTTACTTAGGTTAATTCTCGTACTGAATGTTACTTTTTATTTGATAAAGACATTACCGTACATAACTTACTTAGGTTAATTCTCGTACTGAATGTTACTTTTTATTTGATTGGACATTACATAACTTACTTAGGTTAATTCTCGTACTGAATGTTACTTTTTATTTGATAAAGACATTACATAACTTACTTAGGTTAATTCTCGTACTGATTGTTACTTTTTATTTGATTGGACATTACATAACTTACTTAGGTTAATTCTCGTACTGATTGTTACTTTTTATTTGATTGGACATTACATAACTTACTTAGGTTAATTCTCGTACTGAATGTTACTTTTTATTTGATTGGACATTACATAACTTACTTAGGTTAATTCTCGTACTGATTGTTACTTTTTATTTGTTTGGACATTACATAACTTACTTAGGTTAATTCTCGTACTGATTGTTACCTTTTATTTGATAAAGACATTACATAACTTACTTAGGTTAATTCTCGTACTGATTGTTACTTTTTATTTGATTGGACATTACATAACTTACTTAGGTTAATTCTCGTACTGATTGTTACTTTTTATTTGATAAAGAAATTACATAACTTACTTAGGTTAATTCTCGTACTGAATGTTACTTTTTATTTGATTGGACATTACATAACTTACTTAGGTTAATTCTCGTACTGAATGTTACTTTTTATTTGATAAAGACATTACATAACTTACTTAGGTTAATGCTCGTACTGAATGTTACTTTTTATTTGATTGGACATTACATAACTTACTTAGGTTAATTCTCGTACTGATTGTTACTTTTTATTTGATTGGACATTACATAACTTACTTAGGTTAATTCTCGTACTGATTGTTACTTTTTATTTGATTGGACATTACATAACTTACTTAGGTTAATTCTCGTACTGAATGTTACTTTTTATTTGATTGGACATTACATAACTTACTTAGGTTAATTCTCGTACTGATTGTTACTTTTTATTTGATTGGACATTACATAACTTACTTAGGTTAATTCTCGTACTGATTGTTACTTTTTATTTGATTGGACATTACATAACTTACTTAGGTTAATTCTCGTACTGATTGTTACTTTTTATTTGATTGGAAATTACATAACTTACTTATGTTAATTCTCGTACTGATTGTTACTTTTTATTTGATTGGACATTACATAACTTACTTAGGTTAATTCTCGTACTGATTGTTACTTTTTATTTGATTGGATATTACATAACTTACTTAGGTTAATTCTCGTACTGAATGTTACTTTTTATTTGATTGGACATTACATAACTTACTTAGGTTAATTCTCGTACTGATTGTTACTTTTTATTTGATAAAGACATTACATAACTTACTTAGGTTAATTCTCATACTGATTGTTACTTTTTATTTGATTGGACATTACATAACTTACTTAGGTTAATTCTCGTACTGATTGTTACTTTTTATTTCATAAAGACATTACATAACTTACTTAGGTTAATTCTCGTACTGAATGTTACTTTTTATTTGATTGGACATTACATAAATTACTTAGGTTAATTCTCGTACTGAATGTTACTTTTTATTTGATAAAGACATTACATAACTTACTTAGGTTAATTCTCGTACTGAATGTTACTTTTTATTTGATTGGACATTACATAACTTACTTAGGTTAATTCTCGTACTGAATGTTACTTTTTATTTGATTGGACATTACATAACTTACTTAGGTTAATTCTCGTACTGAATGTTACTTTTTATTTGATTGGACATTACATAACTTACTTAGGTTAATTCTCGTACTGATTGTTACTTTTTATTTGATAAGGACATTACATAAATTACTTAGGTTAATTCTCGTACTGAATGTTACTTTTTATTTGATAAAGACATTACATAACTTACTTAGGTTAATTCTCGTACTGAATTTTACTTTTTATTTAATTGGACATTACATAACTCACTTAGGTTAATTCTCGTACTGAATGTTACTTTTTATTTGATAAAGACATTACATAACTTACTTAGGTTAATTCTCGTACTGAATGTTACTTTTTATTTGATAAGGACATTACATAACTTACTTAGGTTAATTCTCATACTGAATGTTACTTTTTATTTGATAAGGACATTACATAACTTACTTAGGTTAATTCTCGTAACGTCAAAACATACAAGCAAAATACATGAACTATCGTAAAAAAATATGCAGTAGCAAAAAGTCTTTAAGAGTTGATATTTTAGTCTTGAAAACAAAATACAAATAACGTTAGAGTCAATCGGCTGTAGCTGGTGAACAATATGGTAGGCTTAACTAGCAACTGTAGGGGGCGTAACAATCTCACGCCAGTATAGAATTATGTCACAAAGACTCATAACAACTGTACATATCCCGTTTCGTGGTTTCCCCGTGGAAAGAGAACAAAGAAAGTGTTATCAACAGACAGACAGAAATTGAGGAAATACTCGTCGGATTCTTTGGTGTAGTAAAGGTGTAAATAAACAAAATGTACGTGTTTGTCACGTACATGTATTGTATGCCTACGATTTTTATATCATACTTCGATATCTTGTATTATGATAAATAAAGTACTATAGACATGAGTTACACTCTATGAATAATAACAATGATGGCTTGTTGCAGTTTTTTTAGTGGTAATCAGACAATTTGGAAAATATTGATTGATTATTAGGTTAGGATTTTATTTTCTCAAGAATTTAACATTAGGACCCAAGTAGGCCTACTTTGAACTATAGAATGGATTACCCTCTGAATTTGATAAACACAAACACTTATCTAAAACTGAGATTAGATAACGTACCCAAATTTTGACTTCCGATTAATACAGCCACCGTATAACTACAATATTGAAAATGTGTTTGAAAATGAATGTTTGTAATAGACAATTAGACGAATTTCGAACTTCGTCAAGTAGCCTATAACTACGCCGAGGGAGTGTTTGTGCTAAATAACGCTATGTTGCCACCCTTGGAGGTTGCCTCTTGTAGTGGGTTAATTGAGTGGAAAATGAATTTAACAAACCGACATCAATCATTTTCAGAATCGAGTCAATAACCGGATCAATAAATTGATGCGTGTATATTAGTTCCTTTCCTTCAACAGTAACATCAAAAGATTTAGTTACGATAATTTCCCGTAACCTAATTTAATTCTAAAATTTATTTAAGTCGTCATTGCTGAAATTAACTATTTTATTCAAATGATTCCATCTATTATTTTAAATTATTTTATTTACTTATTTTTC
This sequence comes from Stictocephala bisonia, assembly GCA_035578905.1. Lineage (NCBI taxonomy): Eukaryota > Metazoa > Arthropoda > Insecta > Hemiptera > Membracidae > Stictocephala > Stictocephala bisonia. The sequence goes on from JAQJVL010000376.1 coordinate 258,912, forward strand.
ATATAAAATTTACGAGTTATATTTTCAAACAGAATTTTTACTGTAAACGAATTTCATATTTTTAGAATGGCTACAAGAATGTAAATAAATGGCACGTGTATTCTAATTTAGATTGGGCAAGGAATGTTTTATAATTATTCAAAACAATTCTGCAGTTGTTTGATGAGTAATCTAAATCGAGTACGTTTTAATTATGTCACCATAGTATAAACAGCGAGGAGTAAATAATACAGAGTGGCCGCTCTCATAAAAAAGCTTCCTAGGCGAGTGAGCCGATGGCGGCCATCTTGAAAATCATTCTAAAATAGTGTCCAGTTTTAATTCTTCCGCGTCATTCAGACTTCAGTTTAATATACTCAAACATGAGTTACAATTGTGAAAATTTAGGACGTTACTATTTAGTATATTCTCTTGTTAACCATATTGTTATGTAGTTATATAAATAATGTAGAATAATTAATTTTGTTAGTTAAAAATAATGTTGTCAAAATCTGGACATGAAAAATGTAGCCTGCTAGGATTTTTTTGTTTTTAGGTCAGAGAAATTATGAAAGTGATAAAGTTGTAGATTATTAAACAACCTTTTTCTTTGATTTGGAGCTTTTTTCTTTTCCGCCCTTCGTTTCGCCACAAAGCTTGAAAGGAGCGAGAGGCGGAACTGTGAAACATTCACATATTATGACCGTCGCAGCGCGAGTACGGGCAACAGGCACTTCTAACTCATTACTGCGTTTTTATTTGGATCTGTACATAAACTTAATATGTTTTATAATTAATTAATTTGTAGTCATGTGATAGAAGTGCTAAAATAATGCAAAGACTACGCTATGTAGAACTAAACATGTATTCTCAGACAAACTGTTTTTATTTGACATAAAAAAGCCAAATAGTTGTCAAAATTTATTCAAATCTCATTGGAAAAGTTATGTTTTACAATATTATATCATAATAATAATTTATATTTTTACATCACACTCAAATACATAATTACCATTATTAATTAAAACATTGCTTTACATTAATACTGTTGCTTTCAAGATTCAAGATTTTTATTGCCATAACAACATGTATCATTGCATAGACAAAAGTCAAGATTTGAACACTAACATTTAAAACTTAAAAATATATAACTCTTATCATGAGATAAAGAATATCATAATACTATACAATGTACAACAACATTTAAATAGACATAAAATACAATTCAATATACAAAATGGCTAGAACAATAAAATTATATGAAAAATAATTAAAGATAAATTAATTTAAGACTACATCCTAGCAAAAACGTTAACATATAATCTAGGTTCGAGTTCTAAAACTAGTTATGGCTTTCCCAATTATTTACATTTACAAAATCGTCAATTTTATAATGACATTCATCCAGCAGTACATCCTTGATTTTTTCTTTGAATTTAGAGTGGGGCAGTGATTTAATTCTATCTAGCAATGAATTATGCAGTTTAGTAGATATATATAATTAGTTTTATACATACATATGCCTACATAATATAACCACCAAGCAAAGTATTCTTAAATAACAGCCAAATAAAATAATACTTATGAAAAGTAATGCCAGTAACTTCTTTCTTCTTATCGGTACTATTAGAACATCCAAAAGCTAAAAAAATAAACATATTTTAAAAATTTATGAGATAACATTCATAGTTTCATAGCAAAGAGTAGCGAGCACTGTTTTAACTAGGTGGTAGTGAAAACGCTTACCGTCTAGTGTGTACTGCAGCGAGCACAGACAGACTGTCCTCGCTGGTGTACTGCTTTACCCACGTCAAGCTGTCCGCGACGCATGGCACTACCGTAACTCATGCTCTATAGCCACCATCTTGGACCGCCTAGCCGCTTGTAGTCGGCTAGCGTCCAGTGAGTACTGCCAATGAATACAAAGTTTGTATTCATTGGTACTGCTTTACCCACGTCGAGCTGTCCGCGACGCTTGGCAGTACCGTGACTCATGCTCTATAGCCACCATCTTGGACCGCCTAGCCGCTTGTAGTCGGCTAGCGTCCAGTGAGTACTGCCAATGAATACAAAGTTTGTATTCATTGGTACTGCTTTACCCACGTCGAGCTGTCCGCGACGCTTGGCAGTACCGTGACTCATGCTCTATAGCCACCATCTTGGACCGCCTAGCCGCTTGTAGTCGGCTAGCGTCCAGTGAGTACTGCCAATGAATACAAAGTTTGTATTCATTGGTACTGCTTTACCCACGTCGAGCTGTCCGCGACGCTTGGCAGTACCGTGACTCATGCTCTATAGCCACCATCTTGGACCGCCTAGCCGCTTGTAGTCGGTTAGCGTCCAGTGAGTACTGCCAATGAATACAAAGTTTGTATTCATTGGTACTGCTTTACCCACGTCGAGCTGTCCGCGACGCTTGGCAGTACCGTGACTCATGCTCTATAGCCACCATCTTGGACCGCCTAGCCGCTTGTAGTCGGTTAGCGTCCAGTGTGTACTGCTTTACCCACGTCTTGCTGTCCGCGACGCTTGGCACTACCGTGACTCATGCTCTATAGCCACCATCTTGAACCGCCTAGCCGCTTGTAGTCGGCTAGCGTCCAGAGAGTACTGCTTTACCCACGTCTTGCTGGCCGCGACGCTTGGCAATACCGTGACTCAAGGGGAGACGGACGTCAAAATTTTAATTTTTTGTCATTTTTTTTATTTTTGCTTTTTATTATTTGGAATTTTCTGAGCATTTTAATATATAACACTTGTATATTTGTTGATCAATAAGTGTGTGTAATATTTTTTGAAAAATATTTGCACACGAAAATCTGAAGAGATTTAAAACACACATTAGATATAGTACCGAATCTCTCAAGAATAAAGTACTTTATTTAATTGTTTAGGTTGGCTACACTGTGCACTGTAGTCTGCTGTTTTGACAGTGTATTCTGATCTATTTATTTATTCTAACCTCAATACAGTATTGGTTCTGTCAGCTGAGAAAACAATTTATTGTGAAGTTATTATTGTGAAGTGTTAGTCTGTGTTTGTGTTTGTTTTCAACATGGGAAAGCCTAAAAAATCTGTAAAAAAACGCCGTTTCCGTGGAAATCAATACACTAATAATATAGCCAGAGTTGGCGATATTAATACTACATCTGTGTCTGAGAAAAATGAAACTAACGCTGAAAGTGTGGATGATTTTGAGGCTAGGCTTAGGCCTATAGTAGAGCAAGATTCTGCTTCTAAAAGAAAGATTGGTAATGTTTCTCTGGTTGATGAAGACTGTAATGTTGGATCAGGTAAGATAATTGTAAATATGGATATTCTTTCACAAGCATTAGCTAGTTTCTGCATATGCAAAAATTGTAAACAGAATACGGTTGACATTCTTGAAAATTTGAGCTTGCGAAAGGGCCTAGCAAGTACTTTATCATTAGTATGTAAACATTGTAATGAGAGCCTTTCATTCAACACTTCTCCTAAAGTTGATAAATTCTTTAACATCAATACTAGGTGTGTATATGGGTTGAGAGCCATAGGTAAGGGAATGGTTGCGGCTCGGACGCTATTCGGCATTTTAGACTTACCAAGCCCACCACAGAAATTTGAGCGATACAATCCACTTTTACTAAAGTCCCTAAAAGAAGTAGCCACTGAGAGTATGATGTCAGCTACAATGAAGCTGTAAATTGTAATGTTGATGAAGATGGCAACACATCAAATAACCTAAGTGTAGGCCTAGATGGGACATGGCAAAAGCGTGGCCACACATCTTTGAATGGTGTAGTGACTGTCTCCTGCATTGATACAGGGAAAATTTTAGATGTAGAGGTGTTTTCCAAGTACTGCCATGGCTGTGCATGTAAAATAATTGGACATGATTGTAAAAAAAATTACCAAGGGTCAAGTGGAGGTATGGAAGTGGAAGGCGCATTGAATATGTTTGCTCGTTCACAGGCTTCCAGAGGTGTACGCTATGAGTATTATTTAGGTGACGGGAACTGTAAAGGTTTTGACCAGGTTGTTGCATCTAAGCCTTATGGGGAGGAGATTCAAATAAAAAAATTAGAATGTGTAGGTCACGTTCAGAAACGTATAGGGGGAAGGTTGCACAAATTGAGAAAAGAGTACAGGAAAAAGAAACTTTCAGACGGTAAAGGTCTTGCGGGAGCAAAAGGGCGACTTACTGATGAGGCAATCAATAGCCTACAAAATTATTATGGATTAGCTATCAGGAGAAATAAAAATGACCTACAAAACATGAAAAAAGATGTGTGGGCTACATTTTTTCATAAAGCATCCACTAATGAAAAACCGCAGCATAATTTATGTGATATATCGTGGTGCCGATACAAACAAAGTCAACGTGACGGAACACCCTATGATCACAAGAATTCTATAGATCAAGCTGTTATTGATATAATAAAACCAACTTACCAAGCTCTAGCCAACCCAGAACTTCTCAAGAAATGCCTTCACGGTAGAACTCAAAATGTGAATGAGTCCTACAATTCAGTTTTGTGGTCTAGGATACCAAAAATAAATTTTGTAGGAATCAGTACTCTCCAGTATGGCACATTTGATTCAATAATTACATATAATGAAGGTAACAGAGGTAGGATAAAAGTTATTAAAAGTTTTGGACTGCAGCCTGGGCCTAATTGCATCAACATCTTGACAGAAATTGATACCACAAGAGTGCGGAAAGCGCAAAGATCTAGCCAAGAAGTAGTCAAGAGAAAAAGACAACAGTCAAGAATGCTCAAGAAAAGAAAAAGGGACATAGAGAAACAAGAAGAACCTGAATATGCTGCAGGATTGTTTTAAAAAGTAAATAAATACAACTTTGTTATCTAGTTTTCTCTTTTTTTCCGAAAGTAAGCAATTTTGTACAGAAAATCTGTGATTACTCATGAACCGCTTATTGAAAACACTTGAAATTTTTACCACTTGTGAAAAACAACCTTATACATAGCCCCTACCACTTTCAATAAAATTAGTAAACATTTGATGGAATAAAAAATTATTTACTACTTAAAAAATAAATTAAAAAAGTTACAAAAGAAAAAAAATCATAAAAAAATTATTTTTTAATGTACAATTTTTAAAGTGGTAGGGTCCATTGAAAAAGGTGATATTAGTATGTAGTAAAAATTTCAATTAAATAACTTAAACAGTTCTTGAAAAAACACAATATTTGTAACAGTAAATTAACATGGCGCGAATAGGGACGTCCGTCTCCCCTCAATCTCTATAGCCACCATCTTGGACCGCCTAGCCGCTTGTAGTCGGCTAGCGTCCAGTGAGTACTGCACGTCTTGCTGTCCGCGACACTTAGCACTACCGTGATTCATGTTCTATAGCCACCATCATGGACCGCTTAGCCGCTTGTAGTCGGGTAGCGTCCAGTGAGTACTGCACGTCTTGCTGTCCGCGACACTTAGCACTACCGTGACTCATGCTCTATAGCCACCATCATGGACCGCTTAGCCGCTTGTAGTCGGGTAGCGTCCAGTGAGTACTGCTTTACCCACGTCTTGCTGTCCGCGACGCTTGGCACTACCGTGACTCATGCTCTATAGCCACCATCTTGGACTGTCTAGCCGCTTGTAGTCGGCTAGCGTCCAGTGAGTACTGCTTTACCCACGTCTTGCTGGCCGCGACGCTTGGCACTACCGTGACTCATGCTCTATAGCCGCCATCTTGGACCGAATGCATGAAAATCGCGCCCTGTGTAAATCGCGCCCCATCAAAAATCTGGGTAAATCGCGCCCTGTCTACCTGAACCTCTGAGTCACGGGCCGCGAGCGTCACTTGACAGCCGTTTCATAAGGGGAATGACCGGGAATGGCCCACCTCCCGGTTTATCCCTGGTAGCTTTCTCTTTAGTCTTTTAACCTAACCTAACCTAACCTAACCTATGAATGGATTAAGTGCGAAGGGTTAATATTGTGCTAATTGACGTTGACGAGGGTTGACGTGATGACGCATGGGGCGCGATTTCACAGGGCGCGATTTACAGGTTACCCTTGGACCGCCTAGCCGCTTGTAGTCGGCTCGCATATTATTCAACTTGGCCGCTCTATATTATTTACTCCTCACTGAGTGTAAATGCATTGGGTTAGAGTACCATCGAGGACAAGGACAGTATAGTTGGTTACAACTCGTAACTAGAGAAGCCGCGTCGCCAGTGTCCAGCTAGCTAACTGTCGCCAATAACGTCGTGTTAACTACAAAGACCTCATTAAAGGCTTGGGGCCTCAGATTTATTCCTGTATTCATAACAAAATAATTATAATGTAGAGTGAACAGATTTGATTAAGTTCTTGTGATGTAAAAAGAACAAAATTTTACTCATTCTTGTTCTCATGTCCCCTAAACGAATAGTCCTACTTTTTGGAATAAAAAACTTTTAGTCAGGTTTAATACAGCTAAGTAATGCCAAAGTTAACTACACACAAATACCTGTGTTTCAAATATACGTTTTCTCAAGTAACCCTATTAAGAGAATTTGTTTTGTTGAATTTAGGCCTAACCATTCAAACTCAATTTCACTTTACGAGTCTGCAGATGAATACACAATATTGGTTTCATATCCCTTAAGAGCTATGTTAAATGTGGTATAGCACTTTGACCTAACGATTTGTTGGAAAACTATAATATTTACATAGTTTCAAAAGGTGTAAAGGTTTAGGCCTGTTAGTGGATCCGCTGTTTAATTTTCCCGAAAATATTGATTTTTGATGAAATAAAAAATTGTGAGTTTTAGTTTATTTGTTTAACGTTTTTATGACGAACAAATTACCAATAAAATTGTTAAAAAGTGGATCCACTAGTAACTTTTACGCTCATTGAATCGATGTAAAATTATACATTTCTGACAAATCGTTAGTCACAGAGCTACTACACCTCATCTACCATTGCCTATGGGATACGTAACCAACACGACTGCAGACTCTCAATAACACTGACGGACTCCAAATACTGAACGAATACAACGGCCATGTAGACCCACGTAAACCACATTAAATGCATTGCTCACAACGAATTAATGTTATTAAAGTCACTTCTATAGTAACTGATTGTTTGGTATATTTAATAGAATATTATGATCTGTTTTTATAATGGAAGGTGTTAATAATAGAACAATTAAAAAAACATATATGCAGGTGACTCGGACACAAGGTAAGTTATATTAAAAATTTTATGAGCTCAGTGCTTGTTTGTGTAACATTAAAAAGTACATTTAAATAAATATGTGATAACATTTCTTGTTATAATTTCATGTTGACAATTTCGTGGGTAGGAAGATGCCATAGTTTTAGAAAATACAGCGTTTTATCTCAAAATAATGTTGAATCAAATGATTTAAAACATGGATAAGGCTGATAACATTGACGAATTTACAAATATTTCAAACGTACTCAATTTTTCAGATTTTGCTATCATAAATACTGATAGAAACGGAGTAGTTTCAAAATAGTAACATTTAATCAAGATGAGAAAAATGCATTTATTGTACAGTTCTAAACATATAAAAATTGTGTTTGTGCATAGGTGGGTGGGTGCGTGCGTGTATGTGTATCTGCGTGGGTGGGTGAGTGCGCGCGCGCGCGTGTGTGTGGGGGGCAAGTCTTTTGCATGACGATGAGTGGAGAGGCTAGCCATGACTTATGTAGTTGCAAGACATGTTTACAAGCAGTTTTATATGATAATGGTACAGTATAGCTATAACCTATAGCTATATTTTTTTATTATTTCGCAGTGACGTTTAGGGACCGGTAAAAACACAAACTTTTTACTACCGTTAGTACAGTATTTGGGCTATCAATCCGAGAATTAGATAAGAGGAATTTTCCCTACCATCAAATAACTGGAAAGTTACCCTTCAACTTGTTCGTTAAGGATTCTTTAAACATTACCGTTGTCAACAAAGACATTTAAATTAAAATGTTATATGTAACATTAGTATTGATCGAGGTTTGGACAGCAACTATTATCATACAGCAAACAGCGTGCAGAACACAAATTTACAAGCTTAAAAAATCTTTTTTAAATATTTTTAATTAAAAAGGAGGAACCAGTGAACTGTTACCTTACTTGTAGTGGGTGATGACGTTGTTGTAGTCTCCAAAGATCGACTGGGTACATCATCATTACATAACAGCGTGGGACGACACGAAAAACAACCCTCTATGGGCGTTCGGATTATCCTCACTTGGAGAATCGATTACAACTATACGCCAAGACGTTCTATAACCACATACAAGCGGCACACCTAGCACATAGTTTATAGTGATCTACTAATCGTAGGTTGCGATAGTTTAAGTGGACTAAGGAAAAAACAAAGGTAAAAGCCCTACATAGTGAGCAATGAGTAAACTCCCAAAATACCACTGCCATTTTTGGCGCTTTGCAAGCCTTTTTTGTCAAAATCATAAAAAATACTAAATATGCTTCAAACGTACATTTTAGCATATTGTTTTTCTGCTAGAAAACTGTGCATTCACAAACTACTATCAAAACTCACATACCAGTTTTTTAGTAAATAATTATTATCATGAAAACAAAAATGAAAAAACTTTTAAATATGAACAGAAATTATAACTTTAAATTCTAATTAGGGGTACTAAAACAATTTTGTAAATGATTCCAAGATAGCCAAATTGTTTGGACTTTAGTGGACTATAATAATATGTTGCTATATCTTAGATAAACTATAATTTTATTTCTTTTTAGAATTTTTTGTTTCACAAAACACAAAAATGACAAAATTCGCAAAGTTACAGTATGTTCATTACAAGTAATCAAATAGTACATGTAAACATTCCAAAAAATCGGCATTGAATAAACAAGAAAAAGTTGTTCAGGAAAAATAGTCATATTTTACCCTAAAACATATTTATATATTTTTTGTTTATTGAGAAAAATAAAAAAGTTACCATGGAAACATATAATTACAGTGAAAAATTACATAACAATTCTAAAATAAGGGGGTGCGTATAATTGTTTTTCTACATTTACTTTATTAGTTCTATCTTTTAGCTACAAGAAAATGTAAAATATATGAAAACATTTCTAAAAGTATAAAACTTATAACACCGTAAGCCAGCGTGTGCAAATTGTGTAAAGCGCACTTGAAAAATTGTGAACATTGTAATCATAATACAAAATATAAAATAATTTTTATGATTTTTCTTTTAATTATAACTTGATAGATGACATATTTATGAATAGAAATATACATTATTTAGTATATTACAGCCAAAAATAAAGTTTTAGCAACAGCTTATCAACAGCATAAATTATGCCTTTCTTCGCTTTTGGAAAACACGAAAAAAATACCCAATGCAGCAATTTATATAGGTGGATAGTATATTCCATTCTCTGCAGACTGGCATTTACTACGCCTTATTCCATCTCATGTTTATTCTTCAGTCATGCGACAAACATCAGCCATTTTTCCTGCTCCTGACATCCGCCAGGCGGGAATAGTGCGGAAGTTGCACATTTTTATTTATTTCCTACGTTTATAACATTGCATAAACAGATTATTAAAAATCTGAAATACATAGAACAGAATATTCTGCATCGATTGGTACCACGTTTGTCGTGCTTGCTTGATCATAAGTATATACTATAGTGAGTGTAACAAAGAGCATATCATATACTCTACCTCGCTTTTGAAAAAAAACATGTAAACAAGGGTATACAAAAACATTTTTGGTAACACCCAAAGCACTTACAACATTGCTTTTGTTGGATAGAGTATTTTATTATCTGCAGACTGACATTGAGTACGCCAGATTCCGACCATTGGTTCTTGTACAGTCATTTGACAAAGATCGCTATTTCCCCCCCTCCAGTCAGGCAAGGCGGGAAGTAAGTGTATTTATAACATTTTACTACATTTATAAAATTGCATAAAAAATATTAAAAATCTGAAATGTATAGATCAGAATATTCTGCGTCGATTGGTACCTAGTTTGTCGTGATTTCTTGATGATAAATAAATGTTATATCGAGTTTAACACATACTCATATATATATATATATGATATGCTCTACTTCACGATGGCATAGGCGTTTGATACAACATATGATATGCTCTACTTTACGATATAGGGTTTCGAAGGTTACAAAAGCCACTTTTGTGGGTTTTAGGTAATTTTTAACACTATAATATAGTAAAGCACTCATTAATTTACTACGTAAAATTCGATAAACTACAACAATTTATTGACTCAAATAATACTCATTTGAACACATACAACAGCTGAATGACATATACAGCCACCCAATTGAAATACTCACAACTAACTGTGACACGCTAAACACACCCACCCATTTTCTCCACATGATTATTACTCGATCACATACAACAGTTGTGCGTTACATGCACCCACCTAACTCAATGCGCCTTTCTCGGCTGGAATAATCAATCACTACGCGTTACAAGCACTCATCCATTTGACTCATTGGATGTTTGGCCTGTTACTCATTGCTATATCCGCGAATACATGTTTCTCGCATGACACTCACTCTCTTCTTTTACATCAATATTAAGGCATTTCCTGATTAACTGGAAGCTTGAAACTTTGTTATGGCAAGGTCATATAGATGAAATCTTTAACATTCGGCAAATTATCTCAGTTTTATATTTTAAAGAGACTGTTCGTAACAAACCCCTCACAAGGCTCTCACAACCTGTAAAATGTATTTTTGGCATGCCGATTATCAAAAATCCAAGATATCCCAATTTTGTTTTAAATTACTATCTTAGTGTTAATATTTTATTTTAACCATTACCAGTACCTATTATAGGGGATTCATTTAATCTCTGAGACTACGCCTAACGAAAACTCTATACTTATACAGGGTTGGGATAAAGTCTGGAATATATTTATTAATTTCAAAACCATTGAAAGAAATGTAATGAAACTTTGTAGTTATGAACATGTCTCTATACCAAACATTTAGACATATTTTATTCGTTTTTCGCATAGCCAGGTGATGGCCCATGAAGGAAGTCTTAAACATTTTAAATGTAAGCCTACCTCGAGTTATACCTCATTTTAAAGGTCTTTGTTTGTAAAACACAAGAGTCCAAACCTGAGGTCAAAAGGATGACCCAGTCAGAAAATTCAGCCACTTAAAGAATTTAATGTCAGAGTTGGGCAAAAGTCTGGAATGTAATTACTAATTTTAAAACTATTAAAAGAAAAGTAATGAAACTTTGTAGTTATGAACATGTCTCTATACCAAACATTTAGACATATTTTACTTGTTTTTCGCATAGCCAGGTGATGGCCCATGAAGGAAGTCTTAAACATTTTAAATGTAAGCCTACCTCGAGTTATACCTTATTTTAAAGGTCTTTGTTTGTAAAACACAAGAGTCCAAACATGAGGTCAAAAGGAAGACCCAGTCAGAAAATTCAGCCACTTAAAGAATTTAATGTCAGAGTTGGGCAAAAGTCTGGAATGTAGTTACTAATTTTAAAACTATTAAAAGAAAAGTAATGAAACTTTGTAGTTATGTACATGTCCCTATACTAAACATATGGTCATATTTTACTTGTTTTTTGCATATCCAGGGGATGTCCCATGAAGGAAGAGTTAAACAGTAAGTAGAGTAAGTAAATAATATTAAGTTAACTGAATAATATTAAGTAGTATGGTATATCTCTAGTAGAGTCGTTTCTTTAGCGACTGGTGGCGCAGTGCTGTAACCCAGCTACATGGGGACAAAGTGTTTGGGAGATGTAGGCGATAGGTTGTATGCTCGGTCCTCTTAATACCGACATGGCGTCCGCTTGGTGGTTGCTATCGGCGTGGACACTACTAGAGAAGTCTGGGGTGTCCATGTTGGGTGGTAATCATTGTGCGGATGTTGTGTGGGGGAGATAACTGAGTATCAGGCTTGTCAATTAGCTGAAAATCAGAACAGTACTACGTGGTTCGGATTCCACGTAAAAGCTGTAGGTCCCTTAGTTGCCCTGGCTGTTGGGCTATTAATAGATTGCCCTTTCTGAGGAACAGTTGAACTCGGTTACTAACCAGACTACACTCATCCACATTCATCCTACACTCATATAACCATTCATATTCGCCTTAAAATACGCACAACGTTGTGTCGGCGTCTCATATGTAAGAATGTAAGACGTCACAGCAGTTGAGCTGGAGTAGCACCAAGGTTTCCTCAATATCAATTTATTACTAAACGAAAAGAATAAAACAAATATATTCAAATTGTTAATGCGTGCAAAGGTTCGTAAGTAGTGTAATTGTAACTGTCGAATCAAAGATTTATTAACTGTAAGGATCTTGGATCATATCACAATATTAATGTTTATGATTGTTTTATTCAGGGGCAGTTTAGAGATATGCGTGTTGGTGTCATTAAGTTTTAGTCCAAGCCTCTGAGATCATACAGTGATGGACTCAATGTCAGCCACATTATCGTCAAAGTGTTAGTAGTATGCAAATCATTAGTAGACTATTCAACATTTAAACTTACAGAAAAAAGAAAATAATTTAAAAAACAAGATACTTGATAAACTTTTAAAATGACGTTTTCTACATAATTTTCAATGAAGACAAGTATAATCACAGTTAAAAACAACAAAGTCATTTGAGTGAAGTGAATAAGATGTTCAAGTGGATGAGTTACCAGTAGTTGAACCAATTGTAATCAATTTGGTGAGACTTCATCTGATTTTTCAGATGACAGTAGTGATAACTTCAGTGAGGACAATGAATACAATTTTGAAATGAGAAAAAATCTTTCAAAATTTAAGATTGTAAATAATAAATTGTATACATGTTGTAAATAGTTAACTGTACATATTGCAAAAAGAAAGCATTTTTGAACCTGCCATTGGAAGTCCCATCAATGAGAAAAGGTGATGGGAAATGTTTTTGTCAATTAATTTATCGGTTTTTAATTCTAACAATCTGAATAAAGAGATTTAAAGGTCCAAAATATAAAGTGTTTTGAGAAATTCATATAGTCAAGCATTCGCTACACAAAGTTATTTAGAAACTCCCACAACAACCTGGTTGGAAGAGGCGCGCGCCAACTGTAACTACGCGGCAACGTTATGTCCAATTTCGCCCGAGAGTGAGTTGCCGGGGAAGGCCGCGATTACACGGTCCGGTGCATATGACACCTCAAAGATTAATAAAGCGTTATAAAATCAATCAGTATCCATACAGTAAAAATAAATACACATTCGAATTACTGACATCAGATACCTGATACCATAGTTTGTCTCAAGTTCGTATCTCTTTTCAGTGTCGAGAAAAAGTTACTTTAGAACATTGATAAAAGAATTTTTTATGCAACTAAAATATTCTGAAACTTCGTGTATGTGGTTTCAATTAAAGTACCTACACGCTAGTAAAGTTTCAAAATGATCGTGTCATTATTTTTATTATAGTGACTTTTCAAACATCAAAAGTAATCTGAAACTGTAAAATGGTGTATTTTTTCACTCTAAACACAATAAGAAAAAAAAAAGAAAAAATTGGGAAAAGGTGAAATATATAAAATTTACAATCATAAAGGCAGATATAAACGAGACAATTTTGTATGGTAATTTAGTTTTCATACGCCTTATACTTTCCACACAGTTGATCTTCAAACTCGAGTATCTATACTTTTTGATCCGTAGCTAGCATATACCTATGTAAAGTCCTATGTATACATAGGTCCAAACAGCTAGCTAGACCTGTGTATAGCTAGCTGTTTGGACCTATGTATAGCATATTGACCTATAGTAGTGCTGTATTCTGTAAAGTCATGCCTTGCCTCAGTAGAGGAGATTCATGACACAGTCAGCGAACAATTTGGAAATAGAGAATGGTTACACCTGAGTATGTTGTGGCCTTAGTAGAGGGGATTCATGACACAGTCAGCGAACAATTTGGAAACGGAGAATGGCATTGGCATTGTACCCCCCGGGGGGTAGTTGAGTATGTAGCCGCTTCTTCTAGTTATTGCCAGAAAATCATTAGTAAATTAATATTATTTAGTTCAATTCAAATGATATTACAAAATCGTCTAACATTATATGTTATAAAACTATACATTAGGGTGTTTGTTTGACCAATTTATGGACTCGCAGCAGTTACTCGTTAATGTCAACAGTATAAAAGTATATTTTGACATAGCAACTTTTATTAATTAATTAAGAGGTGCTCATGTATCACATTTCAATAAATTATCGTTTAATTGAAAGTGTTATATTTTGAGGTTTTTTTAAATTTAATTACATACATGTGTTTCACTACTACCATTATAATTATGTGTCAGGATGAGCGGTGATCACTGACTATACCTCACCTCGATATAATCGTTTATCTGGCGAAAAGGAACTCTCAGGAGTATAAGTCGAACTCGGTTAGCTACCAGACTACACGGTCACCCACACTAATCCTTCACTCATGCTCATATTGGCCTTAAACGCGAGCAACGATGTTTTATCTTCGGCCTGACCAACGCAGGGCCAATGTCTTTTTCGTATCGAATGTTGTTTTAAATCCTATTCAACCTTCCTCGAGTATATAAATGCTCCGTCATACCCAACACATGTGTCAAACCAACGCAAGTCTGTTGTGGACCATAACAGTCCATGCATTGAAGGAAATGAATAATGAGAGGAGCGGACAAGAAAGTAATTTATAAACATAAAAGTGACACAGTTCTGCGTTAAAACCCCCGGTCCAGGCTGTATTACAAAATAATCTTCCTCTGTTTGGTAATAAGAACAAAATATAAACAAATTAATAGGAAAAACCTCTGCGAGAGAGCCTACCGTTCTACTTGATGATCTACAGGTCTAGTTACTACATTCAATCACAACTGTGGTGGATGTCGTAACATTACATTTTGAACTATGGTCGGATAATCGTATGTGTATTTGATATAATGTACAATTTATAATAAAGTACCAGTAAATCGAGCTTAGCTCAGTTGAATATTACAAACTGACGAGCTAGCATCCATATCTCCCAGAGGATCATTCGTTGTTGCTCTACCTTGTGGGTTATTAATGATATTTCGTTTTGGAGGTCCTCCGCGTTTAACTTTAGCTTCTTTGTGAAACTCGGCCCATGGCCTGTAGAGGGGGAAAGTTCTGCTACGGCCTCACGATGCACTCTGCTATAGTCCCATTTGTGGATCTCGGCATTTCACCTCGTGAGGAAGATCGGCTTCACCAGGATTTTTAAGCAGTATGATATGAATTTTGGAGCAGTGGAGCTCATAATCATAGTCTTTTCTAAAATCTGATGGAATATTACTGAGTAAGAGAAGAATACCTTTAATTTGATACCTCACTTAGGTGTATTAGTTTAACCTTGCTTAATTTTGGGTTTTTGTTAACCTTATTAATGACAGTGAAAATAAGACGGTAGTAATCACGCGCATCTCCCATGACGTCACATGTACTAATAGGAAAAAATGAACACAAAATACTATTCTAATTCCCATAATTACAAATACAGCTGATGAGTGATACATAACTTACTTACTATTTAGCTGAATGCTTTATGCAATTGGTAGATTTAGTTATCAGTATGTAATAGAATAAACAAATCAGCTGATTTCGACCATGTGACGTCACAGTCTACTGCGCAGCCTTGTCGTGATACACGGAAAGTCTAGGAGCCTCTGGGGCAGAAATAAGAATTTTCCCAGGGTTGAAACCGGTGTCAATTGATTTCTCGTGGTCGAAAACCCCCATATAAATTTAAAAATGTTAAATCCTTGGAGCAAAAAAAAAAAAAGAAAATGTTCGTCTAGACGTGGTTTGTTTTAGCTAATAAGATTCAAATCTATGTGGTAGTATTACCATACTAATTTACATATACTAACGTTTTCGTATTTCATAATATTACTAGTACCCGTAACTAAGTATATTTTGTAATTTACCATCTACATACCAGTACCGGTGCACAAAGATCGATAAGTACCTAGAGACAGTAGACAAAGAGACTACTGCAGTTGCCAGGTCTGAGTGCTGCACCGTGGCACCGGTATGGCAGTTAAGGTGAGTCAACAAATGTTAAGTTTCTGTCACAACACTACCACAACAACCACTGGCCCATTGTCACTCAGTCAGCCGGACCTGTGTGTGCTCCGAGGACGCAGGCGCGAGGCCGCTAGATCGATCCACTGGGACAGACACGATACACCACAACTGTGCACAACTGCCCCCCTCCCCAACCCATTTGACCCTTTTAATTGTTGCAATGAAAGATTATTCTGTTCGTCTTAACTAGCCAATCGTTTTGTGACATTGATAAATATTACGGTTCAATTTTAACCAAATTGAAAGAAATAAGTTTCGGTAGGCTTAAGAGGTTCAAATTATTCTCTATACAGGCTGTATGATAACTTCACAAGATGATTTGTTAAATAAACAAGAATTGCATGTAACGATAAACCCTGTAGTACTTAGGTTTTCATCTGTTTATGTTAAAAATGCATGTTTGTCTTTAGAGCGATTAAAGGCTATGAATTTGAATAGTTATTATTAACTAAAACATATTTTGAAATAATTTTCATAAAAATATCACTTCCAGTCTCTAAATATCGTATGTAAAAATTGTCATAACTTAATAACTCAAAGAGGAAATTTGTATGAGAAGTCTACAATAATTGTAAAAAAAGTTTGGTGTAATTTTGAACCAACGTTTTGCTACCAACAAAATAATAACTAAACATCGGGGTTCAACTTAAACTGACCCAATTAATATTCAAATGAAGTGTATTGTATTTTAATGTTGATAACTAATATCATGGGATTTATTATTGTTTTTAAAGATAATGTAATTTCATTATGCGTGTTTTCATGTAGATATCTTAATGTTAAATAAAAAATATGCACAAATTATGTAAGACTTTTTTAACATTTAAAAAATGCTATGTGATTTCTGAAGAGAATATATAGGCCTACGTAAACGAGTAGGTATAAAATGATATACTATTATTTCATTTTAAACTTTTACATTTATAATTTATGATAAGATAAAAGTAAATTATTAGCTTTTTTCTCTCTTGATGTCACGTTGAGCTATCAGACATTGGCTCAACCCCCTGTATATACTGGACTATTTTAAACTTCTGAAATATGACTACTAGTAGACGGTGGTACCTCCATGTCTACGTACGCTTTTCACTCTCTGTCAATACCACTGTACAATTTGTACGTGCATGGGCGGACGGGTAGGTCAATACCACTGTGCGTGTATGGGTGGGTCAATACCACTGTATGTGTATGGGTGGGCCAATACCACTGATCGTGTATGGGCGGGCGGGTGGGTCAATACCACTGTACGTGCAAGGGTGGGCGGGTGGGTTAATATCACTGTGCATGTATCGATGGGCGGGTGGGTTAATACCACTAAACGGTATGTGTATGGGTGGGCGGGTAGGTCAATACCATTGTACGTGAAAGGGTGGGCGGGTGGGTCAATACCACTGTACTTTCATGGGTGGGCAGGTTGGTCAATACCACTGTTCGTGTATGGGTGGGCGGGAAGCTCAATACCACTGTACGTGCATGGGCGGGCGTGTTGGTCAATACCACTGTTCGTGTATGGGCGGGCGGGTGGGTCAATACCACTGTACATGCAAGGGTGGGCGGGTGGGTCAATACCACTGTTCGTGTATGGGCAGGCGGGTAGGTCAATACCACTGTGCGTGTGTGGGTGGGCTTGTGGGTCAATACCACTGTACGTGTATGAGTGGACGGGTGGGTCAATTTAATGTTACGTCTTACGCAAGCTTTTCGCGTCGTTTCATTATGAATATGACTTTGGTATAATATAATTACCTGATAATGTTATTAACAGATTTATGTAATACAAGGACAAGTAAAGTAATAATAAAATATTGTTACATACTATATAACTTTCACTTTCACATTTGTTGGTGAAGAAGTTTCAAAATAAGACAAGTTAC
The DNA here is from genome assembly GCA_035578905.1 of Stictocephala bisonia. Lineage (NCBI taxonomy): Eukaryota > Metazoa > Arthropoda > Insecta > Hemiptera > Membracidae > Stictocephala > Stictocephala bisonia. The sequence goes on from JAQJVL010000376.1 coordinate 276,855, forward strand.
GATGTTCTAAGTCTTATTTATTGCAATTGAGAATTACTATTTTACTAACACAAACAAGACAATCAACTTTTAAAATTTTTATATAATAACTAACCGACAGCCCTTGTTTCCCTAATGGGTGCTTCCCTTCTGTGCTTGCTTATTATTCTTTCCTTCTTGGTTCACTCTAAAGTCTAAACCATCACATAAATATAAAAGCTCGGCCTGCTGCCGTTCTCCTACATAACAAAGTTGTATAGTCTACAAAACCCTATAGGTCTACTTTCTTAACAGAAGATTCTTTTATTAACTGTTAATATCCAAACCCTCCCATCTTAAGAAAATCAGCTTCTATGTTCAGAATTACAAGAAATTCAATTTTTCTTCTTTGGATGTAGAGCGTAGATATGATTTAATTCTCTTCATCAACAAAAATGACCTTCTGCTAACTGCAGTACACTATCCTAATTATATACAACGCAGATATAGATATCCTAATTATATATCTATCTGCGTTAGGAAAATGTATCCTGCAAGATCTATCCTTTGAGGAATAGGTGTACATGTGACGTTATTGCATTTGATCAATGTTTAAAAATGCACACACCATAGAGAAGAAAGAATCATAGGCCACTTTCTAACGGCCGCAGCGAATTCCAAAGTGGCAGTTGTGCATATATTTAAACTAATATACATATTGTAACATTGTTCCTCTTTATTTTAATTATATTAATTTAATCTATTGATTAAATTAATCAATGCTATTTATTAAATCAAAATAATTTAATTTATTTCTTTTTTGTCCCAAGTTATTGGGTGAAAATTTGTAACTTGCTACCTTTAGGAGGTTGTTACATTACTTTGATTATTCTATTATTTTTTATTAAAATAATAAAAAGTTAATTTAATTTAATTTAGAGCATGATTCTTTCTATTTAATCTCAGGGTCTTTAAAACGGGTAATTCGGTGGAATTATATAGTACAATAAATCAAGACGGTATAGTCTTTACAAAATTACTTTAATCACATGTTTTCCACAAAGAATAAAATCATTATTTGGTTATAACCTGAAGTGTTATAACTATCTCAATTTGTTTTACAGGACAAACTTCTCAATAAACAATTTTAACTTTAATCAAACTACTAAAAAACATTATTAATTCTTCCTTATAAACTACTTATAAATTGGCTTATCTGAGGAGGCAGAGTTCTTGGATGAAGATCATATCCATCTTACGTCCCGTCGTTTATTCAAAAATACGGAAATTTAAAATAACATGATAATTAAATGTTAACTAATGACTGTTGTTTAATATATCAAAACGCACAATTGTTTCAAAACATTCTCCCGGAAATGTAGCCCGGAGCCGATGGTGTCACTGAGGGACGACCTTCTTGATGATGTATGGTTTGCAAACTGGGGCGAGGAACACCTCTCAACCGTTGAGCTCAGGTCCCCCACTTTTACTTTTTCTTCCGGTGTCAATTTGCTTTGGTTACAAGACTGTAACCCTTCCGGTTTTACCACGAGGTAGCAGTCCCGGCCGATACTGCGATCTACGGGCATATTTGGAACTATATGTCCCGTTCTGATTGGTTCCTGTCAAAACTCGTGCCCTGATTCGTTGTGACTTAAACGTAGTTTGTACGTATTTTCTATTTGTGTCCTGAAGTGGGGGTAATTTGGCGGGAGTTGTCGGTTCCAGTTCCGTATGAACACCATTTTCCGTTTTCTTAGTGGATCGGTTTCGTTTTCGACTGCAACCAGGAATGTTATTGTGATCTGGTGCCACCCAGGCCAGTCGACACATGTTTACGATTGTAATTCTTGGAACAAGCCCACCCATCCTGTTTCGAACAAAGGGTTTTGTTTGAGAAGACATATTTTTGTCTCCCCGTCTATCCAACTGGTGTTTTTCTCACGACAATTCTCTAACATAACTTGAAC